>JAFVLL020026282.1:0-11682 GCA_021397915.2 Tor tambroides
ACTGACCAGATCAATATCCCAGAATTTTAATTGACTTGATGCTATACTCTGATTAAAAAGTGTTCCTTTAATTTTTTTGAGCAGTGTATTTTAATAAATATATGACAAGCTCAAAACCCCTAAATTTAAAGATAATATAAAAATAAAAGATGATTTGGTAAATTTGCTTAATTCAATTAAATTTTTTTATTCAGCTTTGCCACCACAGGAATGAATTATATTTTAAAATGAATTTAAAGAAAAACAGCTATTTTAAATTGTAATAATACTTCACAATATTACATCAAATAGAAATAAATGAATTAACAAAGACTGCATTTATGTGCACAAAAATACAATAAAAATAAGTATTTTCGATCAAATAAATATAGCCTTGTTGAGCATAAGAGACTTCTTTCAAAAACATTAAAAATCTTGCTGCACCTTAAGTGCTGAGCATAGAAGTTAATAAATAAACTAAAAATTGCTGCCATAATTATTTGGATGAATATACCAGTATTGTGAAGTATTAAATGCTTTTGAAAATGACTCACTTGAAATCAGCTTGTGTATCGTCTGGACAATCATAAATATCAGCATCACATTCAGCCGCTGAAACCAGTCACATGACAACATCGTGTGAACAAGGGGGAAAAAAATCATTTCCTTTACATTTCCTTCACTTGACACTCACTAAATGACTGCAATGTGATTTCATTCATATTTATGAAATGTATAATGCAAAAGCTTACCATCTGGTAGACTGAAAAAAAAGAGATTTTTAGTAAAAAAATATATATATAAATAACAAATTAACCCGAATAATGTTAATAATCATTAATAAGTGCAGAAGTTACTCTCTTACTTATTGACTTCACCATCTGCGCCCACATCATCATACACCTCCTGTCCACCCAGTGTGCTTCTCACAACATCTAGAGTGTCAGGCTTCACAAAACCATCTACATGAAAAACACACCAGCACAAAGTCAAAATAGCAGTTGACCATGGCTATTCAAAGAGGAAGAGATAAACAGGAAGCTTCAGCCTAATATAGACTGAGCATGTTCAGTTTAGCAGCTCTTATCAGCATATGAGACATTGAATTCGTTGTGATATAAATCCAGTGCAGGGCAGCAGAGTAACTCACAGTGGCCTTCAGAGTTTCTAGCAAGCCAATAGTCCTTTGGGTTTTCTGTTTTGCGCACAATTTCAATGCTCTCTCCTTGCTTCAGTGGAAGTTTGTTCTTTCCACCCTTGTGATCCACAACGGCCTTCACCGTTTCAACCACCACAATCGGACCCTTGATCTATCCGAGCAAAAACAGCAGCGATGGTGTAAGTTTCTTATAGTCATTGTCACTTATTAGTGTTAGCATTCATTTATTCAAAATAATAAAAACAAATAAATAAACATTTTTACAAACATGCAACAAAATAACAAAATGTCTATGGGAAAAACTTGTGAAAAGTCAGTCTGGGTCACAAAATGAAAAAATTTAATAATAAGTTACACAATGTCTATGAGCAAAGAAACTCATAAAAAGTCTAATTTCACACATGCATGCATGCATGCATAAATAAATACATCTTTTTTAATACATAGAATGAAAATGAACAATGAAAATTATTTAGAGAGAGAGAGAGAGAGGCATAATACGGGACCCAAACTCAGTATTTATACGTTTTACCCATAGATATTGTATTAATACATGTATAAATCCACACATCTGGAGACACATTTAACCTCAAAATCAAAATTGCTATTATATTTCACATAAACAGAGTATAAAGTTCATATATTACTCAAATATTGCTTTACTTCATAAAAAAGTAAATCATTGCATTACTTAGTTACTTTTTATGGAAAGTAATGCATTCCGTTACTTTTGCTTTACTTTTTGATACACACATATATACAAACTTAATATAACTAATATATAAATGTATACATATTTTAATGACTATTATGTGCAGTTTCGCTCCAAATTGTCATTTTGTAATATAATTAATTTTTTTTTAAATCAACAGACTTATTTATACCATCATAAATAAAAGCCAGTAAAACAAGCACCACTATGATCATGGAGGAAAATAATATACAAATATATAAAAAATAATGCCGTAATCCTAAAATAAATCTATTCATGTGAAATAAAACATCAATTTTGATTTTGATGTGGAATGTGTCTCTAGATGTGTTCTTGACAGGTTTTGTGAGATTCACAAAATTAACCAAAAATGAAAATAAATCAAGCACTGAGCTGTTTGTAATCACTTTAAACTTTTTCCTGGCCTCCTGCTCCCTTTTCTCTCTCTCCTTCTTCTCTTTCTTCTCCTGCTCCAAGCGTTTCTTCTCTTCTTTTTCAAGCTTTTTCTTGAGTTCTTTGGATTCTTTTGTCGTCTTTTCCTCTTTTGGTTCTTTGTTGTTTTCTGGCCTGTGTACAGGAGAGTTTTCCATTAGCACAATTTTGAGTGAGTTTTCCTTCTATTTCTCTTTTTTTTTCATTAATCATATTAAAATTATAAAAATTTAAGACCAACTGATTTGCAGCCTTTTCTAAAGGCTAACTAACTACATTTTCTGAAGAAAATGGGAATGGTCGGCTTCAAAACGTGCTATTATGATGCTAAGTTACTGCTTCACATATTCATTGAAAATTACTTAAAGTAGCAGTGAAGGACGAGTGAAGTTTAATACTTTGGTTCAGGGGTTTGCTCAAATCACTAAGTATTATGAGCAATAGTAATGCTTGTCTTAGCAAGCAGCATTAAATGAATACTCTCACCAGTTGTGGTCAAGATCCTCATACATGTCCTCGTCGGACTCCTACACAAGAAACAATCAGCAACATCATCTCTGGCTTTGTAAAAGTTACTGCATCAAAACCAACGCACTGTAATGAGCGTCCTTCTGTTCACTACAGTTTTCTCCAGTCCATTATAATCAGACTGTGTTGTTAATGCTGTCATTTCCTTTTGAGATGCTGATTCTTTTGCAGAAGTGTCTCAGCAGCCATATGTTACACTATTTAAAGACATGTCAGTTTATACAGTATAAGTAAACACAATGAACATTTCATCTTTACCTCAGGGTTACTGCTGCTTTTACCTAAAACAGAAAAGAGACTTCATTAATACAGATTTAAAAAAATAAAGACAAAAAAAACCCCTCAGCATTAATGATGGAGGAAGTCTAAAGTCACACCTAATGTCTAAATGTGACTGCATGTGACACTCATGCTCTTTTTTTAAAATAACATCACCAGCTTTTGATATTTTGTAAGGTAATGGCATTCAGACATTAAGTATTCAGATATTTCTTGCGGTCACTGTATGTAACTTCTCTGTGAATAGCAGGGACAGTGAGGTATAAAGACCTAGTGAAGTCTCTGTCCGGCTCATGATGTCCGTATCATCGTAATAACCCTCCTCATCCCTGTTCACAACAGAAGAAACACAGATTTTACAGTAGATACAGGCTTACTTTTGAACTGCAGCCTCGCATCTTTGTCTTAACAGTAAAACATTCAATTGTACCATTGCATTCCCTCATAAGAAGAAACTGTGCTGCAGTGTACCATATCAGGGTGGTAATACTATGAAATTATGAACTCATACTATGAGCTTAGCATTGTGGTAATGCAAATATTACTGGCTCTTTTATAATATGTGACCCTGGACCACAAAACCAGTCTTAAGCAGCACGGGTATATTTGTAGCAATAGCCAAAAATAGATTGTATGGGTCAAAATTATCATTTTTTCTTTTATGCCAAAAATCGTTAGGATATTAAGTAAAGATCATGTTCCATGAAGATATTTTGTAAATTTCCTACCGTAAATATATCAAAACTAAATTTTTGATTAGTAATATGCATGACTAAGAACTTCATTTGGACAAATTTAAAAGCGATTTTCTCAGTATTTTGATTTTTTTTGCACCCTCAGATTCCAGATTTTCAAACAGTTGTATCTCAGCTAAATATTGTCCTATCCTAACAAACCATACATCAATGGAAAGCTTATTTAATCAGCTTTCACATGATGTATAAATCTCAATTTCGCAAAAATTGACGCTTATGACTGGTTTTGTGGTCCAGAGTCACATATATTGTTATTTTACCATTGTACTGAACTAGCAGTATTTGTGCCACTCCAAGGTACTTCATTAGTAAACCCTCACTGTATTACTATAGAACCATGTCAATAAATAAATAAATAAATAAATAAAATAACACTTAAAATTATTAAAAATAATTCTTTCATGGTACTTTTTGGTAGGTATTTATATATTTTTATTGTATTGTAATGACATGCAAATCTCCAGAATTATTACTGATGCCATTTTTAAATGTATCTCATAAAAGGAGCACTCACATCGGAGGTGGAGCAGGTGGAAACATGAAGTCTGGTGGTGGGGGTGGAGGTGCAGATGTGATTGACAGGCGGTCAGGAGGCGGTGGGGGTGGGAGGGAGAGGGAAAAATCTTCCTCAGGGTTGTTGGTGTTGGATACTGATGAACCAGCAGATGGAAACAGAACATAAAGCGACATGTGTGTAAATGTAATCACATATATATTTGGACACACTTTATGAATGCCATTCTATTAGGTAACAACACATCAAACCACCAGGACCAGAGAAAATGTGCTTTAATATTGTGAAAATAACATTATAGTGCAAAAGTTTCATTATACATTTATGTCTTTTAAAATTATATTGTTTAGTATTATCATTATTGTTTCATCCCTTAATCATTTTAAACTTCTTTTCTGTGGAATTTTTTTTTTAAATAAATGACACTTGTTCAAAATTTTAGGGTCAGTAAGATTTTATTCTTTAACAAATTAATATCTTTATTTGCATTAAATTGATAAAAATGTCAGTAAAGCTGTTAAAAAAGATTTATATTTCAAATAAATGCATCAAAGAATCCTGAAAAAACATCAGTTTCCACAAAAATATTAAGCTGCACAACTGTTTCCAACATTGCTAATAATAATGATACATGTTTCTTGAGCAACAAATCATCACATTAGAAAAATTTGTGAAGGATCATGTGACACTGAAGACTGGAGTAATGGTGCTGAAAAATATTTTTGCATCACAGAAATAAATTACATTTGAAAAAATATTCAAACAGAAAACCGTTATTATAAATTGTAATAATATTTCACAATATTACTGTTTTTACTGTATTTTGGAGCAAATAAATGCAGCCTTGGTGTTTTAAAAGAGACTTCTAAAAAAAAATCTTTCTGACCCCAAATTTTTGAACAGTAGTGTGTCCAAAATCCGACTGGTATTTTGGGTGTATACTCACATTATTTCAGACATTTAAAAAGAATTTCTCATCTGAATAAATCCACATCAGTTTAGCTTAAATAAGCTTCATCATGGAGGTCTGTATCTTACCGTTCCCTCCGAACTTGTTGAGGTTAACTAGTGGAGGTCTCTGTGGTTTAGTGGGACACTTTCCTAAAACAAACAAACTGGGAAGAGGCTTCTTTTTCGGCACTGACAAATCACCAGTAGTGGTTTCCGGTGCTGTAGAGATCTTTTCATGAAGAACGGGTTTCTGTATAACATGCGGTTTGGCAGGACTCTGGGATCCAGCTCCAGTGGGGGCTTGTGTATAATCATTCTCCTCTTTTCCTCCATTGGGCAGCTTCACTCCAACAGCATCACTTCTCAAGTCACTATTGGTCCTGTTGTTAGAACCTGGAGGATTGAATCTACTCTCCATAGAGTTAACTGTGAAGTTGGGTTTGACCATGAGAGGTTTAGGCAAAGGCTTGGAGCCTGCGCCTTTATTCATGTCCACAGGTTTGAGTTTCACCGGCTTGGGGATCAAGACTGGATTCTGCCCATGATTCCCGGCGCTGCCGAACTGATTGTTCTGAGCAGGTTGGGAAAACGGCCTTTGACCAGCCAGTGAGTTAAAGTGAGACATCAGGGATTGTACATTAGAGAAAGTGGCCTAAAAATGACAAACATAAAAGAAGCATTAGTAACACTTTACAATAAGGTCTCATTTGTTAACATGATCTAATTATGAACTAACTGAGCAATATATTTTTACAGCATCATTAAGCTTTAATTAACAAAAATACAATCATTCCGTGTTCATGTTAGTTCATGGTGAATGAACTAATGTTAACAGATACAATTTTGATTTTAAATATGCTGAAAAAGATTTATTGTAGAAACTATTTTAACTCAGAAATTGCTAGTAAATTTCACAAATAATTACGAAGAAACAGCGAGTAATACTTTGAATTAAACACATTTTGAAGTAGAAAGACTGCAATATTTTTCTTGTAAAATGTACTCCAATAATCATTAATTTACAACTTTAAAAAATATAAATGAATCCTAAGTACTACATAACTTACTAACTCACCCCACATTAGTGTGAAGCCACATTTGAATGACATGTCAAATCATGTGGCTTGTTGAGGAGACGTATGCTATGACTTTAATATGCTATTAGACTTGTATGGTGTGCAATAAAATGGAGCAAAAAAAAATCAAATCACATAAACTTACAGTAAATGAGTGGCCTATGCAAACCTGATTCTGTTTCAAAACAAACTATGATTTTAGGTTAAAAAAAAAAGGTAATTTTGAGATTCATTTAAAATATAAAATTGCAAATGTGATAGTATAATAAAAAAAGAAAATCACAATTACAGAAAAAATTATTAGAAAAAGTTTCAGTTGTCAGGGTCTTCTTACTAGTTGAATAAACTGCAGATAGTAATTCCCCCAAAAAACTTTTAAAACATTTAAAAAATGTAAAGTACCTTTTTCCACTATAAAGAACCTTTTGTGGAATGTAAAGGTTCTTCATGGAACCACCAAAGAAGACAATAAAGAACTTTTATTTTTAAGAGTGTAGCAAAACTAAAAGCCACTCTGAACATAACCAAACACAAAATCTTAGCATTATGGTAGAAAGCTTTGCACAGTCAACACAAAATATAAAAAATAACTATATTTATTAACTATAATCACTAATATTATAATTAAGGCAGCAATATACAAACCCCTCTTAAGCAGGCTATGTTGAATATTTTACAAAGCTGTGAAACTGTGCATATTCACACCTTTAGGGTTCCGCCTTTACACTAGTCACTCTTTACGTTCACAAGCATGAAAAACACAGAATTTTTATACTGTCATCTGCTTCTTCAAAATGCAGCTATATGATCGACATTACTGCATTCTTCTCAATCACATCATATAATTATCAATCCTAATAAGAAAATCCACAAACATCAAATCACTCTTCCTGTTAAGGAATCTGCTCTAATATGCTGCACTAACACAAGTAGAATCAAGATAAGCTAAATCATCAACAGCAAACTGAAAAATCATAATAAAAGACGCTCATTTAAACAAATCAGCAAGAATTCCCTGCGAACTCACCCAGCCAGCGCATAAGTGTGTGCAAGAGTACAGTGACTCTGACACTGGTGAGAATCACAAATACACCCAGAGGAAATGCATGTTTCCATTACTTTAATAAGGAAGAGGTGTAACCAGGGTTTCACTATCGAGCATCACGACCCTGATCTGGGGTCAGGTTTAACATCAGCTCAAAACCACAGGCTCATTCTTTGGACTTTCAGAGCGAGAAACAACACAAACTCTGGTCAGGTGGTCAAATGCCAGTGATATGAGCATAATAATAATATCATCTCTGGTGTTCAGTTGAGCAGCATATGAAGATCAGTTTTCTAATTCAGAACACCACAAAAGTGTTTCACCAATAGCACTGTTAAAGCAAATGAACAGACTCACCATAATGACGGCACGCACCGGAACTACTATTACTAGGTTATTAGTTTGTCTGTGGAGTCTTTTCAAGGAGTGTGGTTGAAAGAATGGGAGAACTGATGACTAAAACCACAACTTTTTTCTTCTTCCTTAATGGCATAAACATTTGATCAAAACACATTCATTTGAATCATGAGTGAGAAATATGTAAAGAGAACTTCAATTTAATTAATCACTGCAGTTGAAATCTGATCTGACTTTGCATAGTATGTTATTAAACAAAATGCAATTTAACTGTGATAAGGAAGAAGGAAAACTTTACATATGCGTGTTAGTATGAAAGAAAATCATAATGGAAACTAACCTTAAGGGGTGAATCTTGCAAAAACATATCTAGGTTTTCACATCAAAATCAAAAGAATATCGCAAATTATAAATGATATTACTATATAATTATAAATCATATTTTGCTAGAAAATTAAGCCTGCTCTTTTCTCTGACGCATAATTTTCATAATTAATCACACTTTTCCAATTTATTTTAAAATTACAATTATTCTCAAAAGTGATAAAGGCAGTACAAAAATACTACCATGATGTATAAATTCTTACAATTTAAATAAATTATTTTATTACATTTTTATAAAGACTTTTTAGCGTTGGAAATGGAAATTGGGGCAAATGTGCTTAAACGTCTAAAAAACAGGCCTTTTTATTTCATGTGCAACAAAATATAGTTTCTTGCTAAGTTTTGGTGTGAAACATTACCCAGACGTGAACAGGTTCGTGAGATTTCTGTATGTCTGTGCCTTACAGACACGTTTTTCCATTTCCCTGAATAATATGTCTGCATACAATCCAACGGTCTGTCTGATAAGAGTGTGTCAATGTCCTGTATGGCTTTGGAGGTTTTCTGCAGGGCCTCAGAGATGCAGTTCTCTGTGAGTTTGATCGCAGGTCGGTCAGAATAATGCTCACAGCTCAAAGATCTTCCTGTAGGATGCAGGAGGGGGCTGTTCTCCAACAAAACTGGTGGATTATGTTAAAGAAATATCTACCCAAAGGCATCCTGCTCTCAATAATCAGCTTCCACAGCAACAATCTCACAAAAAAGGATACAGTTAAACCTCTTGATCTTTTCCAGTTCAGACACAACAGACCTGTAGGGGAGTAATAAATCAGGATGAAATCAGAAATTTTGTTTTCTACCATAAATAATCAAGTTTTCTGTGTACAACTTGTATACCAACAAACAAGTTTGCTGTTGTCAACCTCCATCCATTTCACTGTATAGAAAAGCAAAGCCTGGACATTATTCTCTACTTCTCTATATGTCTTGATCAATTTAATGCAGCCTTTCTTTTTTAGTAACTAAAAATTACAGTAACTCAGTTCAAATTCCTAGCCCACAGTATGAGCAATAGTAACAGTGATGCTTGACTTAATAATTTGCAGAGCTACAATTTGGGTTTCATTATCACCCCCTAGAGACTGAACTCTATAAATTCACCTCTCATCTCACCTGCTGGCCTGCGTGACAACAGATTGGACAGAATACAGCTGACCCGGTACGTCAGGCGGGAGACCATACAGGTAATACACACACTCAGTCACCTGAGAACACATATAAACCAACTCATACAGTAAATGTATACAGTCTACCTTTAATTCACCGAATGTCAAAGTGAATACATTACAGTGTTGTCTTACATCTCTGTGAACAGCTCCAGCTTTGTAATGTGTGATGTAATTGGCAAGAACTCCATTAGATCTGATGACTGAACCATCACCAGGTGAGATCTCTACCATTGGTATCACTCCATCTACCATACTGAAGAAGAGAAAAGACATGAAAACATTATCAGTGCTGGGTCCCAAACAGACTGGATTTGTTTGACACAGCCCTTAAAGGGACAGTTTTGAATGAATGAATGAATCGAAACTTTTTCATAAAACAGGGAGGCACGAAAAATAGCAAAAATGTTACAAATAAAACGTAGTGGAAATTTTACGATTTGATTGTTGGTTTCAAAAAATAACATTCCATCAAAACGTCAAAAAAAACCTCAAAAACTGAATTTTATGTAGATTGTAATGATTGTAATGAAGCTGAATCAAACTGAACTGAGACACGAAATTATAATGAACGCTTTATTAATGAAGCTTACTCGGGAAAAAAAAAACATCATAAACAATACGTGCATCTAGGTAATAACGTTCGGACGTCAGGGAGGTGAAAGGTGATCCGTTTCTTTGAAAGGACTGTTCAAAAGAACCGATTTGCAGAAATGACTCGGACTTCCCGTCACTAGTGGCCATGGTGCAAATTTTCGCGGTTGATGAAGAGAATGGCGCTGATTGGATGAATAATTTCTTCTACGGCACTCATAAACCTGTGCGCTCTCTCATAGCCCCTTTGCTGCAAAGATTCAACTCTGGCAACCTGAGGTAACATGAACACGGATCAAGATTTGATTTAGATGATTTTTGAGTTCATCTCACAAAGAAATAGATATATTTATTCTTTTATTTTATATATAATGAAATAAAATGACGTCGGTGTTGGCACATACAGATATACATATTTATAAATAACATGAAGCCTATATTAATATCATTCATATTTTTGCAATCTGAAGACTTTTTATTTTTTTAATTTTATATTCCCTATATTAACATCATTAATATTTTTTTGCATTCTGACATTATTTTTAGTTATTTCTACTTTATGCTAAATATGATTTGCATTGTCTTTTTTTATTATTATTTTAGGGTGAAATATGACTTGGATATTCATGATATTGATGAACCTTTTATTAATCTTGTTGCATATAAACAAAGGTTTACCGAATATCAGTTTTAGTATTGAACTGTCTATTTGGTATCATTAATACATTTTAAAAAGTTTTTTTTAAGTTAGTTTAAAAGTTTAAAGATAGTTTTTTTTTAACTTCCTAAATCCCAATTGAATTTGGTCTATTTTTTCTGTTTTCGTCAGTTTTACAAAAGCCATAGAATAAAGGTCATGGTTAATTTTATATTACACTGACCAAAAACAGGGTTTAGTTCACTGGTCAACAGGAGATGCTAGGCTTGAAAGGGTTAACCGATTACAGAACAAGTTGGACAGCGTCTCATCTAACAGTTCATTAAATGGAAAAAAAATCAGGACTAACAAACAGCTCAAGTCACTTGGATTCCTATGAAACACAAAGAGACTTTGTTTTTATAAAGATTTATTGCAGGCAAACAATGCAGTAAATAATATTTACAACTATAGTAAAATAAACATTCCTTTATATGGGATCCATGAGATGTTGGTGATGAGAAAAGTTCTGTAAATCACAGTGGCGGATGAATCTGTGTCAACTCCCAAACCTGTTCTGAGCTTTTCCTCCGATTTGATACGCTTAAAATGTGGAAACTTTACTCTTGCATTCAAAAAACCAAACAGACTATGAAGTCGGGGTTCCTTTTTTCCTCAAACATGTGCATAAATTGAAAATAAAACTCTAAAAAGGTTTGAGGAGAATCTGAGAAAGGAAGAACAGAATTTTATTTTCTTAACTTTTTTTCTTCTTGTCGTCTTTCTCCCTGTGCTCTTCAACTCTACATGGCAAAGCCTTGAGGAGTAAAATGCAAAACTCAATTTCTCCTACATTTAGTTGGATATTGAGCAGTTAGTTTGCAAACAAACCACACTTACACTTGATGATGCTACTCTTCGGCTCATATTAAAATCTCACTGCAAACTTTTTTTGGGATTTTTGACAAATCAGAACACGCATAAAATAAACCTCACAACCCAAATGCCAAACCAATGGCAACTTGATGGCCTGACGGACTTGCCAATTATGCTGCATTACAACTAAACAGTAATCCCAGCCATAAATCCAGTGACATTGTAGCCAAGAAGTGCT
>JAFVLL020026284.1:0-16493 GCA_021397915.2 Tor tambroides
GTCATTTCCTATGTTATTTTCGTGTACTGTTCCTGCTAGTGTGGGCCTGTGAGTTTCTCAAGTATATTTTGTGTGCTTAGTGTGTAGTTGTACACTGCTGCACGTGTAAACGCAGTTATGTCAAGCCACCTGTACCAAAAGCACGTGTCTGTTCAGTGTGATTTTTGTATTCAAGGCCATTTATATGATATTGTCACAAGCATCTGCAGTTGCATAACTGCCAACTGCCAAGCAACAGTTACATCTTTAACAGCTGAGTGAATGTGAGAAAAGAAAATTGGAAGAGATGAAGAGACAGAGTGAATAGACATCTGGTGTACAACCATACATGCAATAAAATGTTTATTAAAAGACCATTTTATTACTGGCCTCCCATAAAAACCGTTTATCTTGTTTATCAGCTTTACCATTAATTTTGCACAGTAATCAGCATTTTTGTGAAATTTAAGTGCATTTTAGGGTGTGAAAACTCTGCAGTATCCATTCACACACCCATCCAGAATTAATCAATCAGATGAACTGCATTTGAGTTCATCCCAGTGAAGCAGATTCGCATGTGCATAAACAAGCCGTGTCACATAGGAATATATAGCCACCCACTTCTTATTCTGCAAAACATTTAAATGTGATCTTGAATGCAGCTTGTGATCTTTTAGAAACTGTTTTCATTTCAGGCCAAGAGGGAATATGAGATAAATAGCACAGCAGCTGGAGTTCAGGGACAGAGATGAGCCAAGAGGTGAAATGAACAGATAAAGGATGAAGTTTGCCGCTCAGGATCAGGCTGCATGTCTGCAGGCAGCGTCGCGATGGAAGTAAGAGTGACAGTTTGGTCAGAAACAGTTTAGCTATCCTTAAACATGGGTGCCCACGGGGAGAAAATCTCGCATTTCAGGTCGCAGGAGCACAGTACAGAGATGTTTGGAATAAATGGGCTTATCAAGACCTTTTAGGAAGCAGCTTTGTATCTTCAAGTCAGGGAGAGCACACTTGATTAAAAAAACATGTGCGATGCTAGCCTTCTGCTCATGGCTAGTGTAAGGACCATGAGCCAAAGAGAAAAAAATACTGTTGTTGAGATACTACCAGTGCTCATTAAACAGATGATTCATCCAGACACAAGAGATGAGTTCAGATCAAGCACACAAGAACACTCCAGCATATGATTAACACTTTTGAATCGTATTGTCCTTGAAGATGCTTGTGACCTGAGGAATGTACTGTACATCAGGGCCTGAGCAGACTCTATATCAAAACATTCATGCGTTATAGTCATTAATAGTGCTCATTTTTGCACATCTTTCTGAATAGTACTGTTATTCTTCATCCAGCACTCCATTTTGTAACAGAAAGTGCAGTTTAGGCTTTATAACTAATAGTGTGTGTATTTTTATTTTTAAAACTTTACTTTTCTGTCTTTTTATACATATAGTTTGTACATTTAGCTAATATATACACTTTTGTGTCCCATTATGTAATGATGTCTGTATGTGCCCAAAATTTTGCATGGTCACATTAACTGCATGAATTTCTCCAGTTACAAAAATTTGTGACACCTAAGAAGTACATAATTTTTAACCCATTCTTCAAAATAGTGGCAAGACCATTCAACCTTGTTACTTAAGTTATTCTAAGAAAAAAAATCGAACAGATATTTTGTTTAATATTTTGCAAACATAAGTTTATCAGTCAGAAAGAGCTTTATTGCCAGGTATGTTTACATATACAAGGAATTTGTTTTGGTGACAGAAGCTTCCACAGCACAGAATGACAGTGACAAGACACAGAAAATAAAATCAGTTAAACAAGTAAATAGAAAATAACAATATACCAAATATACCACTATATCAACACACACACACACACACACACACACACACACACACACACGCACACACACACAAACAAACAATATAGATATACAATAGATGGTATTTGTATGTACAGGTATGTTATGTACAAATGTAAGGTAGTGTAAATAAGAAGTATGTGTGTAAAATAAATTTACAGCAGGTACCCATTCCAGTTAAAATATATATACTGTATATATAAAAAATTGTAATTGAATTGTATTTTTATTTAATATTGTTTTTTGTATGTTTATTGCTAGAAATAGCAAGAAACAAATATTGGTTTTGAACTATATTTAGACTCCAAATTTTTGTAACCGCATTGAAAAATTAAAATGAACAACAATATATATATATATATATATATATCCTCCTGAGGTTTCACATGTATTGAATGTTAGATGGCTTGCTTTACGTAAAACACACAAGTTTATTTTTCTATAATTTATTTGACATTGGGAAAACAGATTTATTTATTTATTTAAAACATAATTTAGTTTTATCATTATTTTGACTATTGGAGAAAATGTGACTGACTATGTAAACATTTATTTATTTGTTTAAAAAGCATGTTTGCTTTGTTCAATTTAATTTTTCGTTTATTATTTGTTTATCATTTAATTTGCTTTTATATTTAATTTAATTTTATTTTTAATTCAATTTTATTTATTTTATTTTATTTTATTTATGTTTTCTCTTTGTGGGGGGGGGGGGGGGGGGGTGTTTTTGCGACTGACTAAAATCATTTTATGTATTTAGTTTGTTTTGTGTGGAAAATGTCAGTGAAGGGAGGACAGGTAATGATGAGGGGAATGAGACCAGGAAATGGCGTGAGCTGTATTCAGACTCACGTTGCCCATATGAGCACCTCAGCTCAATACGTCAGTGCGTATGCACTAACCACCAGGCCACGGCCCTGACCACTGTAGTGTTTAATATAAATACGTGTAATAAAGTCTGTGCTTGCATGCATTTTGATTGCATGCATACCTTACCGGCAGTGTTAATTTAATCTGCTGGTGCACTGTGGGAAATGGCCTGTTGTTAAGGGAGGTCTTTGTGGTGACAGCCCTGTTGCTATAGTGGCAGTGGTTTAAGGGTGTGGAGTACATTAGCACTGACTGATCTGTAAATATGTCTGCTTTCTGCTGCCTCAGCACCCCCTGACATCCACATGGATCAAACTGCTGCAATGCTTCCCTATTCACTCAATCACTCCCTCTCTCTCCGTCACTCGCTCTCCTTCCGCAATTCACAATCCCATTTTTTCTTTCCCTTCGTGTGAAAAGATCCTTAGATCATTGTGTTACGAAATCAAAGGAGAACACGCAGCTATTGTCGTTCTCAGGGATGCATTACTGCGCCATTCACCTGGCTGAGAGTGTATTTTAGCAGTGGCCTTGTGAATTTCTTTCTCTGTCATAATTCTTTTCAGATGATGAATGAGACGGGGCTGAATGCCCTCGGAGTGCGTTTGATTCAACCGTGACATTTCAGGAGCATGAATGTGCAGAAATATGGAAAACTGTGTGGCTTCTCTCTCCGCTAGCGTCACTTTTAGTGGATTTACTAACAAGAAAGAGCTTCTAGCTTCTGTGTGTGAAATTTGGCCTTGCTCTGGGTATAAAGAATGAGAGAAAAACAAGTTGCTGTTATGTAACTGCTTTTCTTTGGAGTTTGTGAAGCTGGTAAATGCTGTTTTTATTATGCTGGCTAAAGTAGACATTAGTTTCATTTAGATAATAGCCTTCACAGTGTGCTATTCACTTCTTTGGATAATGTACAGCAGCAGGGGGAGCAGCCCTGGTGTTCTGCAGATCTTGATTGTGGGTTTTATTAAAAATAGCAGTTATAACCCCCCAGAAAAGGCTCTTTATGGCTCTTAATTACATTATACCGTATTATACATCATTATTCTGTTCGCTTTGATCACACGTTCGGTTCTGATGTTCTGATGACCATCATTTTTTGAATGCTAGGCTGACACAAGACCACCAGATCTCTTTGGACATGATTAAAATTTGTAAACTACTAGATTTGGTTGCAAGGATGATTGGGTGGTCCATGCCTACCCAGGCCCCCTTGTTGAGCTGGGCCTGATCCTGTACAGTTTAACAATTGGTGAAAATTTATAATGGCGTTTGATTTTAGTGGAGAAAAAAAAGTGTTTTTTTTTTTTTTTCAATATGTAGCTGATAATTTATTTATTATTTTCAAGGGTATCTATACTATATTTTTATATTTATAAACTACCTTTCAGAAGTTTGGGGTCGTTCATATTTTTCAATGTTTTTGAAAGAAGTATCTTATAGTAACCAAGGGTGCATTTATTTGATCAAAAAATGCAGTAAAGTACAGTAATATTATGACAGTAATATTATGAAATATTATTACAATGTAAAATAACATACTTTAAAATAAAATTTATTCCTGTGATGCAAAGCTGGATTTTCAGTCATTATTCCAGTCTTCAGTCACATGATCCTACAGAAGTCATTCTAATATGCTGATTTGCTGCTCAAAGAACATGTGTTCTTCTTCTTCTTGTTATTATTATTATATAAAAAAAATTAATATCAGTATTTGAGGAAACCCTGATACATTTTTTTCAAGATTTTTTATCAATAGAAAAGTTCAAAAGAACAGCCTTTGTTTGAACTACAAATCATTTGTGACACTATAACATATTCTTTATTGTCACTTTTGACTAATTTAATTCATCCTTGCTGAATAAAAGTATTAATTTCTTTCTTTCAAAAAAAAAAAAAAAAAAACGCAAACTTTTTAATGTTAACTTTTGAACATTAGTTTATACAGTTGTGTTCAAATAAATAGCAGTGCATTAATGAAAGTGAATAAAGTGCAAATATATTTTTAATAGCTTTCATTTCCATATTTCAAATATAGTGGAAACATTACACATTCAATTCTAAATCAAACTATTAAGAGATTTTATCAAGTCTGTGTTATTCTTTTTCAGGAGGCAAAGAAAATGAATATTCACATGTTCAAAAAAATAGCAGCATCACCTTTTTTCCCTTTAATCTCAAACACTTATAAACTAAAGAATTTTTTTAAACTTCGGTTTATATTACTAAACTAATATTTAGTTGCATAACCATTGTTTTTGATAACTGCTGCACATTTGCATTGCATCGAATCAACCAATTTCTGGCAACTGTACACAAGGTTGTCTGACATACTGTCAACGACCACTAGATCCGAAAAGAACAGGTTTACTCTCATCAGGACGCAGAATGTTACACCATTTCTCTTTGGGCCAATCGATGTATTCCTTGGCAAATTTTAACCAATTCTGCACATGCCGTTTTTTCAGCGGTGGTGCTTTACGAGGGCTTCTTGCTGATATCTTAGCTTCGATCAAACATCTTCTAACTGTAACGGTACTTACAGGTATTTATAAATCATCTTTGATCTTTATGGAGGTGATGATTGGCTGGATCTTTGCCGTTCGGACAATTCTTCAGTCCGTTTTAACAGTAGTTGCTCATTTTCTTCTGTGTTTTGGGTTTTTGTTGCCATTTTAAAGCATTTGAGATCATTTTAGCTGAGCATCCTATAATTTGCTGCACTTGTTTATACGTTTTCCCTTCTCCAATCAACTCCAATCAACACTACTACTTCTACAAGGAAATTATTTGCAATGCAGAAATATTACTACTACTAATAACAGTGGTTCATCAGGTTACTGATGTTGCACTGCTATTTTTTTGAACACAATTGTATATTTTGTCCAAATAAGTAAGAAAAAACTAAACCAAAAACTTAAATCAATTGATTTAAATGCTACAAGTAAATTTTATTCATCACAGTATCATAATATACAATATGAAAAGTTAATATGCATTTTGAGATTTGCTAAAGATTACATTTATGTTAGATGACAGCAAATATATTCTAAATGTAAGAATAGAGGAAATTAGCTGGAATAATTAAATATTCTGTATTGACAATATATATCCAATATTGACCAGTAATTTAATAAAAAAAAAAAAAAAAATCCATTATCAGCCCATAACCGATATGCTACAGATATATCGTGCATGTCTATTTTAAAATATTGGTTATGTCTAAAGCAAACTTGTTCTAGATCATAAAATGTGATGTTTTGGTGCCTTGGAAGCTGATTTGAAACCAGTATCGTTAGCAAGGCTAGATTTGTGAACGCTGATGTAAACACATTTGATCTTACAGACGCTGTTTGATCTTTTACTAGGTTTGAGATGCTCTCTTCAGCGCTCTGATTTGATGATTTGTGCTGCAGGGAAGGATCGAACAGTTTCCTCCTTCCTGTATCTCTGAAATCTTTGGCCAAATTTTGAAGTGACTTCACCCTGACTAGAGGTGTTTATTTTATTATCGAAGAATTCCCAAGTGTGCGAGCCTTCCTAGAACTCCTAGCTCATCTCAGTGGCTTATGGTGGACACACTCGCAATGGCATTTAAGCTGGAGCCATTCCCCTGAGAGTGTGCGTCTAATGTTTGTTGTGTGTGAGTGGGGTGAATGGGAGCAGAGAGTGGGAGTGCGTTGAAAAGGTTAAGATCTGATGTGATAAGAATCCCCCCTCCCAGCCCCCGTCCTCCTCGCTGCACCGAGCTGTTATGGTAATTAACAGATAACCTTTAATGAGGTGTCGACCTCGTTAGACCCTTAACGAGGCAAATGTCACCCCGCTGTGGCATTCTAACAAGGAGGGGGACATCGGAGGGACATGTGGACTCGAGATGATGTCACAGGGGTGACAGCGGTGTTGACCGAACTGTTATTGTCTAAATGTCATCTGACCACTGTGTCCAGCAGACTTCTCAATGATGGAAATGGAGGCTTGAATCAGCCCTGTGGCTCATAAATGCATAAGTGGCTTATGATTTCCAATCAGGGATGCATTTGCAAGGACTTTGCTCTGCATGTGTTTTCTAATCTTTGTAAGCTCTTACAGCTTATCAGCAGTATAAGCTTTCTATAAGACTCTTGTTGAGACTGAAACAAGTTCTATTTTTGAATCGTGTAGCCCAATAAAGGAGGGTCCAAGATTAGTTACTTTCTAGTTATTCAACTCCACTGAATATTTCTTGGGGTAGCTTTATTTTTGAAAATCAGTATAGAGACACACTTTAAAGCAAGTTGTAAGAAAATTGTCACATGCATTAAATAGCCTATTATACATCAACATTTTAACAGTAAAAATATTATGAAACATTTAAGAACACCAAAAATGTAACGTGTATAATAATAATAATAATAATAATAATAATAATGTATTTTTTAATATAAATATTTTATTTATATACTACCATTCAAATGTATTTTAAAGGAGTCTCATGTTCACCAAGGGTGCATTTATTTTATCAGAAACACAGTAAAAACAGTAATATTGTGAAATATTTTTACAATTTAAAATATCTGTATAAATATCCATGTATATCACCTTTTTGTCAGTAAATGCATTAAATAATTACTTAAAATATAGAAATCTAAAATATAAATTAATATAACTAAAAATAATAATTATTCAGTGTCTATTACTTGTAACACTTTACCCCCAAACTGAATACCTATACTCTCTCACTCTCTGCCTTTTTCTTTCTTGTTTTTTGTCTGTTTATGTGCAGACACTGGACAGAACTGACAGTCTTAATTTGCTGTTGTCTATAGCTGCAGTCCCAGTGCTGCTGTTGCTGTTATAGATGTGGGATAATTCAGAGCATCTGGGCCTCTCTTCAGATGGTGGAGATAAAGTAGAGAATCTGTTTGATTTGTTGATTTTTTTAAAAAAAGCACTTATTCAGAGAAAAAACTTCTAAACACAGTATTAACATTAGCATTAGCCTACATCATCATGTGGTTTAATCTAAACTATGAGAAAGTCTCTATATTATTGGTAAATGTGAGTGAAGAGTCAATAGCACTTGATTTTTGAGCTAGTATTTTATTTTGTTTTTGTTTTGTTTGGGTTTTGTGTGTTTTGTTTGTCGTAATATATAATTATGTTATAAATAGACATAATTTGGGTTTGATGTAGTGTTGGGCGATATGGTCATTTTTTCATATCGTCATATCGCCAGCCCGTGAGATCGCCGATATATGATATTATCGTGCATGGGTGGGTGGGGGCAAGAGAGAGACTCTCTGTACTTGTCATAGGCTATTTCTTAACTATTTGGTGATTTTAAACCGTGCGTGTGTGAGAGAGAGCGAGAGCCTGGAAGCACCAATAACCAAAATAATATACTTTCAATCATACTGAAAAACTAACATGTTAAATATAAAAATATTTAAAACCGCTAGTTCATATATTTGGATACAGCAGTCATACATCGCTATTAGGACAGCGTGTCCTACACTGTAAAAAAAATTCCGTGAAATTTACGGTAAAAAACTGGCAGCTGTGGTTGCCGTAACAACATTTTAGGTTTTATGGTTTTAATTTAAATTTACAGTTAAATACCGTAATTTCATTAACTGATATAATGTTAATATACCAACCTATTGAAGTACTGAAATCTGTTTTGTACCTGACTGATAACCACCAAATGCAGGTGGTGATGAGAAAGTCACATGATGAACCAAAGCCCATCACAAGCAGCTTTTAAATGATAACATATTTAGAAGGTGCACAGTGTCATTCACACAAGCACTAAACACCATCATGGTGAGACTCATTAAACTGAAATATGCAATAAACATTAATTTAGCAACATTAGATGTAACATACAACCCTAATAAACATAACTGATTAGAAAAAACTAAGAAGAAACAGTTATTTCAAAGAAAAAACATCAAATTCAAACAAAATTTGAAATGCAGCACAAGGAATTCTGGGAACATCAGTTTACGGTTTTTCCCTGTAAATTTTACAGGAACTTACTGTTAAATATTTAACAGGTTTTTACTGTAGCATTTTCACAGTTTTTTACCGTTAAAATCACTGTCATTTTTTACAGTGTACTGTGACACGTTTGCCGCATCGGCGCGGAAGTTATCAGTCTAAAAATCAGTCAAGGTGAAAATCAAAAGCAGATTTATTTTAAAGACCAACAGTTAAACACTAAAGATTGGACATAAACAAACATATTAAAGATAAAAGTATTTTCAGGTAAGTTCATATTTTTGGAGTAAAGTTAAATTAAACGGATACATCAGTCACCGGACCGTGCGCCCAATGACGAGCCCTGTTTTACGCTGATAACTTATTAACTGCATATATTTTTTATAATAACGATGAAGAAGAATAAGCATCAATGAAAACGAAATGCTGGTGATGATGCAGTTTTGTCATGTTCATTCATAGCTGTCCAAGAAAAGATGTCTAAAAGATGTCTCTTTTAGCACTCTTGACATAATTTGTAAATAATGGTTTATCACCCTGCAGTTCAATTTTGATGTGGGCTTAGTTTTAGAGTCCATTTTTAAAACATTTCCAAAGAGGAGGAGAAACCTAATCCTCCTTTGTGCGCGTGTATGAAGTGCGGCGCTAAGGTGAAATAGCGGGGTAATTTGATAATAATAACCCAATAATAATAGGCCACCTAATAATAATAATAATAATGATAATAATAATAATAATAGTTTTATACATTAATAAGAGAATTAGCCTAATATCGTCTTGACTATCAACAAAGACATCTGCTATTGTCGATATCTCTGACTATCGTCGATACACGATACTATCGTCTATCGGCACAACCCTAATTTGATGAAAGTTCCACATGCAGTGCCAGGTACATTAGGTAAAGATAAAAAAATTGCAACATTACAAGATTGTCTTTTTAAAAAAAATAATATTACTACTTTTATAACCCACTAGGTGTTTTATTTTATTTTATTTTATTTTATTAATACTACGATACAAATCAAACCAATTTCAAGGAATTAGAATTATCAACAATCAATGAAATAAAGCTATTTTAATCAAATTATTTAATAAATAATAAAAATGACAGCACATTTTGATTATTTATTATTAATACAAACTGTGACATCATATTTCATTGCCATATTCATTGTGCAGCCTGAAATAATTTTAGATGCTTAAAATCTATTGTGACCACTCTTGAATAAATCTCAGCGTGTGTATATGAGTTTATTAGCCTGCAGCATGTGAGCACAAACACAAGGCCCTGCTGAATCTCTTGTGACGTCTTTGGAGGGTTCACAGCGAGAAGCAGTCTAGCTCAGCCCTGGCTTTCGCCGTTGTCCTTGCCCCTGGAGCTCAGCAACATAAAGGGCTGCATGAGGCTCAGTGTCTGCTCTCAAAAGATGCCCCACAGAGGAGTCCATGCCAGACATACAATAAACTACAGCCTCCAGCTCTCCCTCTCTGTCTTTTGCTCTCTCTGTCTGGAGCACGTCGACATTGCCACAGGGGTGCCTGCGTGGGTGCTTGATGTTGAGGTGATTGAGCCTCTCTCTCCCGCTGTGTGCTCGGCCCGCTCGGCAGCTCAGCAGACAGGTGCCAATTTGGATTGAGAGAGGGCACTCAGGTGAGCAGAGGAGTATGGGACCGCTGTAGGGCAGGACAGAGAAAGAGCAAGAAGAGCCAGACAAAGAGGGTTAAGAGCGAGAATGGAGACGTAGCTGGGTTGTCCTACAGCTCAATGACATTTTTTTCTTATTGGACTTTTCTGTTGTTCTCAACACATAAACACAATAGACTGTAGGCATAAGCATAAATGTACATTTTATTCGCCAGCATACAGTAACAGAGTGAACCACTTGGCCATTGTGTATAAAAAGACATATTTTGGGCTTGATGAAAGTTCCACATGCAGTGATGACTAAATTAGGTAAAAAAAAAAGTGAGAATAAAGCTACAACATTGTGAAATTATAGTAGTGAGAGTCATAAAAGTAACCTAAGAAGGACATTCTTCTGTAGCAACTCGTAATAACTGCACATAATGTAATAAGTATTACATTATTATTGTAATAAAATGTTCATAATGTAATAATTTTCTCAAAACGTAATAAAATCTTGAGCTCATAATGTAATAACAATTATTACACTATGAGAAATTTATTACATTATAAACTCACCAAAAATATTGTCATATTGTCCTAATTGTAATAGGCTTTTTAAACATAAAAACATTGGTTTAAACTACCTACAAAATGCACCAGATTTAAATATTCATGCTATTATTATTATTATTATTATTATTATGGTAACACTTTACAGTAAGGGTACATGAATTACCATGAATTCATGCATAAATTAATGCATGAATTATGCATTACTTCATGTGTTAATATCTCATAAATTATCAGGAACTAACACAAGTTCAAAGTCTTTTATTCATGACTTCATGGATGAACAACACCTTAATTAAGACATTAACTAAGATGAGCACATCATCATGATTCATAATTTATTACGCATGATCATGATGTTTTCTTTGTTCACAAAAAACAAGGTCTTTACTAACCATTGTGGATAAAGCTATGCTTATGGTGCATGATTCAAAAGCATTATTTTGTGCATGTAAGACTACTTGAATTATTAAAGGAATATACAAAAATCCACATTACCTCATGCATGCATACAGGGTAGAACAGTATATCAATTAATGTGAGAACTAATGTTTTTCATTAAATATGATATGAGTTATCAAGCATGTTCATGTCTTCTTCATAGTAGCCTGCAGGTAAATGGACAGACCCCAACATTGGCCAATCACAGCACATAGTATGTGAATTCTGTTGACATCCAAATACAGTAGTCATCATTAACTAAGCATTAGCTTCTCATTGCATGAATATTTAAATCTGGTGCATTTCGTAGGTAGTTTAAACCAATGTTTTTATGTTTAAAAAGCCTATTACAATTAGGACAATATGACAATATTTTTGGTGAGTTTATAATGTAATAAATTTCTCATAATGTAATAATTGTTATTACATTATGAGCTCAAGATTTTATTACATTTTGAGAAAATTATTACATTATGAACATTTTATTACAATAATAATGTAATACTTATTACATTATGTGCAGTTTTTACGTTATGCACAGTTATTACATTATGAGTTGCTACAAGGTCTGTTATATATATTTTTTTCCAAATGCTGTCTGTCTGTTTGTCTATATATCTCTGTCTTTTTATTGTTCTGTTTATAGCTGTCTATTAATCATTTAATTTATCTGTCCATCTGTCTGTCTGTCTATCCATCATTCTAGCGATCCATCTGTCTCAATCCATGAAGCTCTATCCATCTATCTCTCTAACAGTCCATCTATCTGTCCATCTGTAGTCTTATCTGTCTGTATGTCTGTCTATCTATCATTCTTTCAATTGGTCAATCCGTCTGTCTGTCTATTTATCCGTCTTTCCATCATTCTATCTATCGATCCATCCGCCTATCCACTTGTCTCTCCATTTGTCTGTCTATCCATTCTTCTATCTACCTGTGTGTCTGTCTGTCTATTCATCTGTCTTTTCATAATTCTATCTATCGATCCATCCACCAGTCTATCGATCTATCCACCTGTCTGTCTATCCATTTGTCTTTCTATCCATTGTTCTATCTACCCATCTGTCTATCCATCTGTCTTTCCATCATTCTATCTGTCAGTCCATTTGTTTGTCTTTCTGTCCAGCATTCTATCTATGGATCCATCTGCCTGTCTGTCTGTCCATCTGTCTGTCTTTCTGTCTATCCGTCTTTCCATCATTCTATCTATCGATCCATCTGCCTGTATATCTACCTATCTGCCTGTCTATCCACCTGTCTGTCTTTCTGTCTATCATCTGTCTTTCCATCCTTTTATCTATCAATCCACCCGCCTGTCTGTCTATCCTATCTGTTCTATCTATCAATCCATCTATCTATACATTTGTCTGTCTTTCCATCATTCTATCTGCTGATCAATCTGCCTATCATCTATCTATCTATCTATCTATCTATCTATCTATCTATCTATCTATCTATCTGCCTTTCTATCCATTGTTCTATCTATCGATCCATCTATCTATGCATCTCTCTGTCTGTCCACCCATCTGTCTGTCTATCCATCTATCTATCTCTCTGTCTATCTGTCTGTCCATCATTCTATCTGTCTATCTATCCATATATATATATATATATATATATATATATGTGTGTGTGTGTAGTTCAGCCATGAAACTCTAGATGGCGCAGGCTGATGGGTCGTTAACGTAACTGATGATATTCGGAGAGTTTAACGACTTGGCACAAGCTGATTGGTTCATGTTGCATATGCAGCCAGTGAGCTCACAGCCTTGCATTTATATGGCTGGCTAGCATTCACCTGAGATTTTGCAGTGCGCTTTCAGAGTTTCTCTCAAACCCTCCACCTTCCCCAGCTCCACCTGTATAGATCTGCTACGGGTTATTTTATATATCATTTGTGCAGCAGCAGTATGTCTTGAATACTCACAGCTCCGTATCACCACATGCATTGGCAGTAGCAAGTTCCTGTACTTGCTTGCAGCAGCAGCAATAATCTACAACTAAAGCAATTACCAACAGCAGCAGCAATTCAGCGGCAGCAGTGTAGCAGATCTATTCCGCCAAGACCAAATACATTAACGTTATCATATCCATCACCATGCTAAAATGTTCCGAGAGTTGTCATGACTGAAATATATATATATTCACTGTATCATTGCGACTTTATAAACAGTCATTGTATGCATCACCATTTTTCTACAAGGATTTATGGGCTTTTATTAGTTTAGAAGGAATACATGAATGTACACGGCGAGCAATGTTACATTTTGAAAATCACTTTCAACATACCGTTATTTGGGATGCACTGATCCTAATCTCTCAGGAAGGATAGCGTACCCTTTGTTTCCAACCTACTTCTGTGTAATTGTATGCATCGTAGAGCAGATTAATGATGAAATCAAAGGTGCCTTGTAGCCGTCTCATGCTGACGTCATCGCTGACATACACAGTGGTCCCCCTGCCAGCTCACAAATGCTTTATGACTAATAGATACGTAAACACAACAGACGAGCTACGCACCAACTCTCCTCTGCTTTCATCTCTCCTTCCGCTCAGGTCCTGAAGGGACGGATCAGGTTCATCTGTGTTCCTGCGGTAAAACAAGAGGGAGCCGAAATGCTAAAATCCCTCCTTTGATGTCGACGGCAAACCGAGGGGAGGAATAGATGTCTGCTTATTATAGATCTTGTCATATCAGCTGTACCGACCTAAGGATTTCAAACGAGTGTCTTCGTTTCTACTCTTTGTAAGACGTATAAAAAATGTGAAGTGGTAAAAAAGCATCACTTAAAGCGACTAGTCAAGTTTTAAAGCGCATCTCGCATATTTTCACTCTTACTATCACACCGCCATCGATCCGGCCTTATAAACACTGTTAGCGCCAAGCATACTTTGGACAGAGGTACTCCGTCTTCCTTACACAGCAACACACTCGCGTGTAGACGCTGTAATTGAGTAAATCTAAAGGGCAGAGCTCTTAGATGTATTGTTCAAGAGGTTAAGAGCTTCCTCGCTGCATGATGTTTTTTCCCACGGTGACCTTCATCTGAGGCTGAGACCACAGAGCGATTGGAAAGCGTATTAACACTGAATAAACAGGGCGGCCACGTACACAAACACTTGTTAAACACACAGAGTGGTTAAAACACACAGTAAACAGCTACCTTGTTGTCTCTATAGATCACAAAGATATTAGCAGAGTTTAATTTCCCTTCTGAAAGGGTAATTAGTGCCTCACTGCTCTGCGAGAAGTGTGTATTCATGCCAGGCTAGTGTAAACACACTTTCTTTGCTTATTTCTTGTGAAATGAATAAAGGGATGTGTTTTTTTTTCTTGTCAGGCTCGTGGCCTTCCTCCTCATCAAACGCTGCGATTGACGGTAGATATGGTGCCATGGTTACAGTGTGGTCACTGGGATTGAAGCAAGAGGAAAATGTACCTTAGAAAACCTGTTTTGAAATGGTGTTTGTGGAAGAAAGAGGGAAATTAGGATTTAACGCTGCTTTTGATTCGCAAGCAAGACATGCTGTTGTTGAAGTCTGGTTGATGCTGTCTTTTTTGCTTTTGTAAATGTTATTAGTTTTGATTATTGTTGAGCCTTATTTTTGATTGCATGAATTGATTGCAAAACCAGATGAGAACCACTGGTGTAGACCGATACAGCAAAACGAAATTTCTCCCATTAAAATCAATGGAACTTTCTGCACAGAGTGTTGTTGTATGTGTGGTGCTGTCCGTGGTGCTGAACATCCTTCAGCTGAAGCTCTGAATCACTGACTCCGTTCATCTCTCCCGGCTTCTGGTAGACCACTGAGACGCACATGTCGAGCGTACATAGCCCTGAAACTGCTGACATATTTCTTTTAGACTGACTAAACGTCTTTCTTTCCTTCCGCCGGGCTTACGCCCTCCGTCTCCAGACCTGAAACACATGCAGGGAATTCTTAATCTCCCTTCTCTTCAGTCCCGGGGCATGTAGCACCAAAGCAGAATGTACAATGTCACAAAGATTTTCAGAAACAGCCTTGCTCTCTGCCTTCCTGCCCCCCTGAGGTATTCAGTGCAGAAGAGCACAGAGAGAGTGTGTTCTTTGAATACAGAGTATCTGTTCTGCTTTCAGGCAGTCTCTGCAGGCACCCTGACATTTGTCTTGTGTTTATGGCGGCCAGTGCTGTCCAGTCATTTACAGCGCACTTCTCCCACTCAATGACTTCCCCTACTAAATGTCATAATTGAAATTGGCGCTGATATTTATAGCGTGTGGAAGTGCATAGAGCATGATGACTGTGTGAACGAGCGTGTGCCTCTTAAACAGTGAAATGTTTGAGTGTGTTTTCAGGTATCTCTAATAGAGATTGTTCGTTAAGATTAAGGATCTGGCAAGGGCTACAATAATGATGGTAAATGCTGGTGGAAGTCTGGCTTTGATCCTCAGCACTTTTTCTTACTCTTACTGCAATATCACCTTTTGTAATCAGTAGTGGGGGATACTACTACTACTACTACTACTGCTACTAATGTATCATAATAAAAAATTGATACATTTGAATGATTATAGATTTGTGAGATGATAAATTGTAGGCTTGTGTTTATAATTATTATTGATATAATAATAATAATAATAATAATAATAATAATAATAATATAAAATTTAATACTAATAGAAATTAAAGGGTTAGTTCACCCCAAAATGTAAATTCTGTCATTAATTACTCACCCTCATGTTGGTCCAAACCAGTAAGACCTTCGTTCATCATCGGAACACAAATTAAGATATATTTGATGAAATGTGAGAGCTCTCTGACCCTCCCATTGACAGCAACGCAACTGTAATGTTCCCAGGTCAAGAAACGTAGTATGGACATCGTTAAAACAGTCCATGTGACATCAGTGGCTCAACTTCAATTTTGCGAAGCTACGAGAATACTTTTTGTGTGAAAAGAAAACAAAAATAATGACTTTATTCAAAAATTCTTCTCCCCCGAGTTACCATCTTCCACCATTTTAGAGAGAATCACAATGCATACGCACGCTTTCCCCTAAGCGCAAATAACGCTGATTACGTTGATTACGTTCTTGGATGCTCTCCAAAATTGCGGAAGATGTAACTCATCGGAGAAGAATTGTTGAATAAATTGTTATTTTTGTTT
>JAFVLL020026286.1:0-36720 GCA_021397915.2 Tor tambroides
GCAACAATCTTCTGATCACAGTTAAGCAAGCTTAATGGTCTATAACTAGAAGGATCAGTGTCATCCTTGTCTTTTTTCAATAATAAGCAAATGTTCGCTTCATAGAGAGAACGGGGAAGTTGTTTATTTTCAAAAGAATGATTTATCATTCTCAGCAGCAGTGGAGCAATAATATCTGCATGAGCTTTATAGAGTTCAATACAAAACCCATCAGGCCCTGAGGCCTTGCCATTTGGAAAAGACTTGATAGCCTTCAGAATTTCATCCAAAGTGAACTCTTTATCCAGATCGCTTCTGGCATCCTCACTAAGCTTCGGCGTGTCAATTGTATCAAGAAATTTAAATAGTAATTTAAGCTACATTTTCTAAGCAACTAGACAGACAATCCTCCAGGGGCAAGTTAGGGTCAAATGATTTGCTTCATATGCTGTGTGACTCCTACTCTTCAGACACTTTGGCATGAAACCCGGAGAACTGTTGGATAAGATACCCACCAGATTTTTAGCTGTCATCATACCGCTTGTGTTTTTTTTATCAAAGTACATTCTAAATGGTAACGGGTTCCTTTACAGTATTATATATCAGTCTGAATGGTGTAACAGAGAAAGCTGCGTGTGGTCCAACCTGAATTCCTGTTAGTGCTGCTGGTTTGGTTCCATGTAGTGCCTGATCTTGCTCTACAGTGACACTTTTCAGCAGTGTCACTGTCTCCTGTAATTCTTGTTCCTTCTCTCTCAGCTCAGCAGTTATCTTAGGGCAGATACCAAATTCACATCCTTACACAGAACAACCTTATGAAAAAGATCCAGAAGCTTGTGGTAAACACTAACTGGTTAGAAAATATAGGTCACAAATATAGGTCATAAAATAAAGTTTTGCTAAATCTAAACTACAAGGTACATTTTTAAAAAATTTCAGAATACTTTTGTATTTTAAGGTGTTTGACTATGCATCAGCTCACCTGGTCTCTGGCCTGTGTAAGGCTTTGGATGAGCTCCTCGCTCCTCAGGTAGTGCTCAGAACGTACCTCCTCACAATGACGCTCCCAGTCCAACTCCAGCTGAACTCTCTTCTGCTCCAATGCCTGCTCCCTCTGCAGACCACTGGACATTTGCTGTTTACACCTGACAGATATACAGTTCTCTAGCAGAATTGCTTTTTCTTTTCTTTTTTTAAGTAAATGTAAAGCAAATGTGGCTATACCTCAGTCTAAACTTGCAAATTCACATACTTAGGGATACACAATATATTAGTTACTGGACAATATTATGCTGCAGTCAAATGATGTTGGAAAGATCATCTTTAGGAACTGAATGCATACGAAAGGCACATCAAAATTGCAATTATGCGTGGGAAACTTTAACCCTAGAGTTTCCTAATTGATGGTAAGTAAACACGCTGGATGCAATGGATGCAGCATCTGCACTGAGAATACATTTGTTGAAATTAATGATTTTTTTAAATAAAGTTGCATGTACAAAATACAATGGAATATCACTTTCATAAACTGAATAAAAACATAAAAGAAAAATGCACATTCTTTATCATTTTGTATAAGTAGAGTTTAAAAATCTTGCTGATTTTTTTCCAGGTTTTCCTGTTTTTTTTACTTGGTACATCACCATCTTGCTCCAACGAAATGGTTTGATGTTATAATTCCGACTTCCTTACACATAAATACAAACTTGCCATGATGACTTGAATGCACCTTTAGAGATTTTTTTTAATTTGTTTGTATCAGCTGATATTGGATATTTAATTGTGCACACTCATTTCACTAATTTTGCATTTATATTACCTTTTTCATCATCAAACCCTCACCTAAAGTTATATTTTCATATTTATATAAATTTTTAAATTTATAAAGCGTTTTAGTAATTTAGTTAGACTACGTAGTATAGAAATTTAATATCAGACATTTATTGGTCATTAAAAAATAAATAAATAAAAAAAATGCATCAGCCAGAATTTTAATATTGGTGCATCCCTACTCTTACTTTTATTTCTCACAATACAATGCAGTTAAACAATTTAAATGTTGTGTAAAAGGTATGCAGTTATTATTATCTTGTGACCCCTAACCTTTCTACATCCTTTTTACACCTTTCCAGCTCTGCTCTCACTTTGGCTTCTCTTTCCCCTACAGAAAGCAGCTCTGTATCCTTGGCAACATTTTCTTTGGAGACCTGCGTGATGTAAGTATCCCAGCCAGATCGGGTTGTTTCCAGCTGCGTTCTGAGCCTTCGGTATCAAATAAGAGATTCAAATCAAATGGGGATCTGGTTACAACTGTGGTACCAAACACAAGTTAAGGCTCTCGATTGAGTACAAATAGGTCTTACAGCAGACATGTTGTCTGTCTTAATCTGTGCACCTGAAATATATAACTTATGAATGTTACATTATAAGCACAGAAAAATTAGGAGCACTTGTTACCTTGAGGCCTTGAATTTTAAACATGTTATATAATCCTTGTACTCAGAAAGCCATTCTCAGAGACACCCACACATTTCCTCTCAATGTATTTACACTAATTTAGTCATCAGCAGGAGCCGCGTAATGCATCTCCCATCTATACACAAATGGACCATTTAACATTTCATGAAAAATGTAAATTATTATGCAATAAAGCTTAAGTATTTCTTAGCAAGTAAAAATGAACCAGAACATTCCTGCGAATAGTAATTTTGATACGTTTGTCTTACTCTTGTATCTGCTGTTCTCTGTGATGAAGGTCATCCATATGGCTCTTTTCTCTCCTTTCCTGCTCCAGGATCATTCTGTCCAGTTGGGCCTGCAATTCTGAGATTTTCCCCCTCTCCTCTTGGAGCTCCCTGGCATGAACCTCTCTCATGAGACCCAACACATCCTCTTTCTCCCGAGACCTTTGTTCCAGCTCTGCGTGTCTGCATATATCAAATTTCAAAACATCAGAGCAAGACATGCTGGCCTACCCAGAGTAATCTGAACTGTGCAATCTACCAAAGGACGGTTCATGACCTCAGCTGGTTTTTGATTGGTCATTAGAATCTAAAAATATTCATGTCATTTGCATTTACTGTATCGTTATGTGTAATAACTGGATTTGACAGGAGATACTTTATGACAGGGTATCTCAAACTCTAGATGTATTACTTCCTGTTGTAGGCGTCTTGCTCTGTTGGAGTCTTTCATTGCAGTGGTGTTCTTTAGGTCCCAGTCTCTGCGCTGGATCTCTTTTTGAGCCTGCTGGTAAAGTTCTTCAGAGGCCTGCAGGGCCTCGGTCGCCTGACTGTGAGCTTTGGAGTGGACCTCTAGCTCTTTGCTCAATAGCTTTTCCTAAAAAATTAAGATTATTATTAAACTCAAAATTATCCATGCAGAAGATCACTCATACAGATTACAGAGTTATACTATGGTCATAAGTATGTGGATAACTGAACACCACATCTAACAGCTTCTACTTAGAGTGCCTTGCAGAAGTATTCAAACCCCTTCATTTTTTTCACGTTTTGTTATGTTGTAGCTTTATGTTATGCATTAAATTACTTTTTTTACTACATCAATCTACACTCCATACACCATAATGGCAAAGCAAAAACAGAACTGTCACAACTTTGTAAATTTATAAAAAATAAAAAATCTGAAATAAGTATGTTGCATAAGTATTCAAACCCTTAACTCAGTACTTAGCTGAAGCACTTTCATAGCCTCAAGTCTTTTTTTGTTTGATGCGACAAGCTTTCCTCATCAGCATTTGACAATTATCTGCCATTCTTCACCTCACCTGTTCACCTCTCAAGCTCTGTCAGGTTGGACGGGGGCAGATGCACATTTTCAGGTTTCTCCAGAAATATTTGATTGGATTCAAGCCCAGGCTGTGTCTGGGCCACTCAAGGACGTTCACAGAGTTGTCTATAAGCCACTCTTGCTGTGTGCTTAGGGTCATTGTCCTGTTGGAAGGTGAGCCTTCTGCCCAGTCTGAGGTTCTGAATGCTCTGGACTGGGTTTTCATCAAGGCTATCTCTATATCTTGGTGCATTGAGCTTGTCTTCTACTCTGATGAGTCCCTCAGTCCCTGCCGCTGAAAAAGCCCCACAGCATGAGGCTGCTACCAGCACACTTTACTTTTGGGATGGTACTCTGCAGGTGATGAGCAGAGCTGGTTTCCTTCAAACATGATGCTTAGAATTGAGGTTCATCATGCCAGAGAATATTATTTCTTAGAGTCTGAGGGTCCTTTAGGTGCTTTTTTTGCAAATTCCAAGTGGGTTTTTGTGTGTCTTCACTGAGGAGAAGATTGAGTCTGGCCAGATTGAAGCCCAGATTGAGTGTTGCAGTGATGTTTGTCCTTCTGTAGGTTTCTCACATCTGCATATATGATCATGGAGTTCAACTAGAGTGACCATCAGCTTCTTGGTCACAAGTCTGGACAAGACCCTTCTCCATCAGTTGCTCAGTTTGGCCAGGAGGCCAGCTCTAGGAAGAGTCCTAGTTGTTTCAAACATCTTTCATTATGGATAATGAAAGCTACATGATTCTGTGAACCTTCAATGCAGCAGATTTTTTTCTGAACTCTTCCCCAGATGTGTGGCTTGATGCAAACCTGTTTCTGAGCTCTACAGGCAGTTCTTTTGACCTCAGGGCTTGGTTTTTGCTCTGATATGCATTTTCACCTGTTAGACTTTTTATTAAGATGTGTGCGCCATTCCAAATCATACCCATTCAATTGAATTTGACACAGGTTAACTTCACTCAAAGTGTAGTAACATCTTCAAACAATATGAATGCTCCTGAGCTAAATATCAACTGTCCCAGATAAGGGTTTGAATACTTACGCAATGGAATCATTTACGTTTTTTATGTATAATAAATTTGCAAAGATGTTAAAAACCTGTTATTTGCTTTGTCATTATGGTGTGTGGAGTGTAGATTGTTGTGGGGAAAAAAAAAGTAATTTAAAGCGGTTTAACGTAAGGCTGCAACATAACAAAACGTAAAAAAAATGAAGGGGTTTGAATAATTCTGCAAGGCACTGTATCTGGAAAGGCTTTCTGAACTAGGCTGGAACCTGGGAATGTGCCCCCACTGAGATACGAGTATGAGTTCCGTCACTGACATTTAAGTAATGGGGCCTAGGTCATGGTCGGCATTCCAATTCATTATTCGTGTAGACGTTACAATTTATCATCATACAGTACTTTTGGCTATGTAGTGTCTAAAGCAGTGGTTCATAACCAGGAGGCCTTAGCAAGAGGTTCTAAATGGGCCTGACTTCCAACATAAACTTTATAATAGGTTTGATGTGATGGGAGTCTTACTTTGAGCTCATGTGAGAGAACCTCACTGTTCATTTCATCCAGCTTCATATGAAATTCATGCTCCCTCTTCCTCATCTCACTGTCAAAATCTGCCATCATTTCCTGTTGCGGATTGCAATTTACAAGATTCACTGTAAGTAATACTGTTTAACCTAATAATGCAGGCAAAAAGAGATTTACAAAACTCTTATATGCCTATACTTAAACAACATTTAAATGTCAAAAGTCAAGCGACAACAACACTGAACAATAATCTATTTTCGAACTGACCTACAGCATAAATAGCTTTGGTTCACCGACATTATCTGTGATATTTCACAGCCTTATCATTTTACTTTACTGAGTGAGGTGAGGATTGCTTTAGTGGTTAGCTGACATAGTTCAACGAATAAGAACTCCTGCCAGCTGCAATCCTTTTAGGTCAGTGGGTTTACTTTAAATAACATACAATGTCCTGGCACTAATCCCAGGACAGCCACTTCGTGGATTAATTTTTAGACCAGAAACAGCATCGTAACTGTAAATACACAAGACAAATAAGATATTATGGCTTTAGATTTTAACTTAAATTTAGGGATGGGACACAATACATATCAAGTCAGTTAATGAAGTAAATGCATTTTTTTTTTTAAATTCTCTGGCTATGATTTATTGTGTTACAGCCACCTGTGTGTAGACAGACATCTTTGGCCATTACGATGCATTTTGCAGTGTTTTATGAGCTTCTTCTGTCATAAGCACTGTGCCGTGTCTAGTTAAATATAGTCCAGCTTTTTAAAACATTTGACCCCCTGTGATTTTGAACACAACAATGTGTCGTATAAATCTTGTGGTTGACACCATACCTGTTTCTGTAGCGCCAGCTCACCATCAGATTCTCTAATTCGCCGCTGGAGATCTCGTCTAAGTGTTTCATTCTCCTTCCTGAGTTTTTGAATCTCACTTTCCATCATGCTAAAAAGCCAGAACAAATGTCATCAAAATTCCACAAAAACCAAATTTAGAAATCCATGTGGATGACCAAACACAGATGAGCCTGAGAAACAAAGTCATACCTCTGGACTTTTTCCAATTTGACTCTATGCTCGACTCCCCTCTTCTGATATTGCAATTCTATGTCCTCCTTCACCCTCCACGGCATCCTGAAGTTTTGCAGTCTCAATCCTCAGCTCACTGACCTCCTCCCTCCTGGCACTCTCCTCTGTCTGAGCGCGGGCTGCCAAGGCATCATAACGCTCCAGCTCTTTGTCCCTCTCCTCCAACACACGTAGATTATACTTGAAGTCATCCCGCAAGCGGAGGAAATGCTCTCTCTGGGTGGACAGCTCTGATGTGGCTTCATTTAGAGCAGTCTCCAGTTGTTGAATCCACAAAGCCTGAAGTTCTTTCCATTCTCTTTCTTTACAAGCCAGCTGGGCCTCCAGGTCCACAGATTCCTGCATGGTTACGAAGCAGATGCTGAACAACAGGGCACTGAAACACTTGACATCCTGTCAAGCAAATCTGTAGACACAAGAAGTGATTATAAAGTGCTCATCAGAATGTTTAAAAGTAAACATGATAAATGAAACCCTATACATCATATAAAGCCATAAATTGGTTAAAAAGGCATCTGATAATGAAACATCAACATGAACGAATAGAATGAGACAACTAATGTAAATATTCATCTACAAGAAAAACATAAATCCTAATGGCTAAAACATTGAACTGTCATAACGTTAGTGGCTGAGCAAAGTTTTAAGCAATAGCTCATAGGAAAACACCAAGATAAACTTCTCAAAATAAGCTATTTTAAACAATTTCGACAGAATTAGAACTATTTAATTCAATAAAAACGTTACTCACCTTCATGTGAATATCAGCCCAAGCATTAATGAAGAGGCAAGTATTTTCTCCGGTTAGCTTGCACAGCGAATATTGTTTTATTTTATGTTCTCGTCATAAGTTAATAATGTCTGGAACTGTGTAAAAGTCAAAATACACAGCAGCTAAGCTAACGAGCTAACGCATAGCATAACTTCTAGCTCGGCGCCACCACGACTATCAGTGTTGCTATGGAAACAAAGGGCGTCTGCAGTAACATCCGTTTCAATGGTCTGTCTGCCGGATGAATCTAGTTCCCGTTTTTTTTTTTACAATTGAGCGTTATTTGCTTACTCTGAAAGGCGGAAATTATGAGTTCACTTCTGATTAAGCTCTATTTCTGGCAGGACTATTATTTCCCGCTATAAAAGCATCACGCTTATCGTAAAGTTATAAAACGTTTCCGAGACTTTTGTTTGAAAAGAAAATAAGAAGTCATAAATAAGTAATGGAAAATTCTTTATTTTTGATTGTATTTTTGGTTACGTTACCTATACTAAAAGTTAGATTTCTCACAAAGTACTGAAACGTTTTACCCAACAGACTTTTGCAAGTCTGTCATGTAAGTTACATTGTGTACCTTCCTGCCAGAAGACAAGTTGAAACAGTTTTGCCTCTTCATTGGTTATTTTTTTCCAAACCTGTGACACAACTTTTCCTGCGGTTTACAAAACGGTACAAAAGCAACTGACGCAAGGCGAAATCAGACACCTGATTCACGTGGTTTCTACCTGCCTGCTGTCACGTTCTTAGAAATTGTATCTGTACTTAGTGTATAAATTATACATTTTCTCTCATTTATTAATAAAAATATAGCATGTAAATCATTATTCAGTCTTATTAAGACGGATGCTACAACTTCCTGAAGAAACAATGCTCAGCTTATACGACACTCATCATTCACTACGCAGAGCTCTCTAACCCTAACCAACTGCTGACATAATATATAACTACGAACACTGTATGGAAAGAAGTGTTTTGTGTCAAATTGCTGAATTGCTAGGAAGTGGCACCACCCTGTTTTGCAACAGTTTTTCCTGTGTCACTATGATGTGTATTATTATATGTGAGGGAAAATGCGAAATAATATTTTTGTTAAGCTAATGAGAAACAAAGCTGATGCTTCATTTATGGAGAGAAGGTCCGTAAATCCCCTTTAAATCCCCTGAGCACATGGTTTGAATAGAGATGAGAGAGAGAAGGAGGAAGCGGTGGGGAAACGCACGTAGTGGCCTCACACACACAGCCGCATCATTGGCTGCACGGCAGTATGACTCAAGTGATTCATTCCTGACAGAACAGGCTACAGTCAGATCAGCACCACAGTCAGATGAGCGGATCCCATTCAATACCTCTTCAAAAGATGTGTGCCGTGCGAACGTGATGGTCCTGGACCCAGGAGGGCATCATCAGTGAAATACTTTAATCGTAGAGTATCGTTAAGGTATGTATATGAGGACTGATGCCTTTAAATATGTCAACATGTGTTCTGAGAAAATGATTGGGTGATTTTGCGCATGCTAAGCGTGAGTGTGCGGGATGGGATGGGGGATGCTGAATGCCGGTGGGCTGCTATGGAGACTGACTGATGAAAAGTAACAGGTTTCTGTTTAGAAAACACAAATAATATTCTTTTTTCTCTATTTATCGTTAAAATATACACTGTGTTATAAATATAAATATTTTTAATAACAATATATCGTGAATTATCCACATACCGATACAATTGTCTTATATGTTACTAGTCTGATATTTTCACAGCATGTTGTGTAATCATCGAGCAGCTGTGGCTACTATAGTGCTACAGTTGTTTGAATTAGAAAATTTATACTTAAGGATGGTATATATACAGGGGCGTAGCAAGCTTTTCAAAAGTGCGGGGGATGGATGTGGTTTGTTTGTTAACAATAAAAACGATGAATACAATGACAGAAGGGTACAAAAGGTATAATGTACAAGATATAAAAAGCTTCCCATGAGTGTTACTAGAAAAGTATAAAAACACACTCGGAACACACAGAAAATAAGTCAAAACTCTGTTGTGAAAATACACAACAGTAGACTTGCTAAAGAATCAGAATCAGAAATACTTTAATAATCCCAGGGGAAATTATTTTTGTTACAAACTCCAGATATACAAACAACATATATTATCAACAAACAATGCTCAGAATATCAAAATCAACTGCACTGGCAATAAACCCATAAATACACTGCTTAACAATGACAGTTTGTCCCTCCTCCTCGTCAATTCCCTGCCTTCTTCATCACAGTTACTTTATACATTGCATGCCACATACATAACCGAATTTAGCTAGCTGCTGAACAATCCCAATTAGCATTAGTCTAAAAAACTAAGTGTCGACATGTCAACAAAACATAAACAGAACATCTCCCCAAACACATATCAAACACTCATAAACACTCATTAAAAAACACTCATTCAAAGTACCTGGAAAAGGGAGATGTAAATAACCATAACCATAAGTTCCCGCCTCCTCAGCATGAGCTGACCGATAAATCTAACACACCAAGAGAGGCGGGACTTAAGGCAGAACAGTCAATCATCAGCCGGTCACACTCAAAGCCGGTGTCATGTTTGAGAGGGAGGGGAGAGAAGGCAGCCGCAGCGAGCGCAGACAGAGCGGCCAGAGAAACGGAGGAGCGACTGCTGTAGGGCGTTTGTGCAAAACTGCGGAAAAAGTGCGGGTGTTGAACCCTCTCACCGGGAAAAGTGTGGGTGTTAAAACACCCACATCCCCCACGGGTGCGACGCCCCTGTATATATATATATATATATATATATATATATATATATATATGTGGATTTATAGCCATGAGGCAGTGCCATCGCTTATTGGTGGAGGAGAGAGAGTATAAAAGTCACGTTTAGCACGTAGACAGAGAGCGCCAGTGCATCGTTGCTCTTCATGCAAATATTTAGAGACAGAATGACATATTAACTTATGTAAGTATTAAGTGTACGTATTTTACAGTGACTTACGGGGGAAATTTTATGATCGCAATTTTTTGAGGTTAACCTAACATATATGACATATTTAAAAATATAATTCTATAATGTTGTCAGTGTCCCATCCTGAAATTAACCAAAATGCTCAATCTGCCTACTGTTACCGTGGTTACTACCTCACGGGAATATATATATATATATATATATATATATACACACACACAAGAACACACACACCTAGTTCATGGAGCATCTACTACTAAATTCATGATATGAATCAGGTGTGTTATATTAAGAACCAATGACCTAGTAAAGTCTACAGTCTTTGGACTTATTGGGGGGGGGGGAGGACAGAAGATTAAGGTGTGTGTATATGTGTGTGTGTGTGTGTGTGTGTGTATGTATATATATATATATACACACACACACACATATATATGTAAATCTGCCTTAATTCCCTTCTCAGCATTAACTTTATCACTATATCCAATACCATTTATAACTATAATCATAAAAAACAAAAATAAAATTAGAAGTTGTCACACAGACCTATATATAGGATATACATTGATTAGATGTTTGAAAAAAATCTGTAGTCTTCTTGTCATTGCATTGCAACTGACAGATGAGAATCAGCCGTTTCGCTAATTAGTGTGGACGTGACTAGAAGCATCCATAATTAACAAACAGCCAGTGTCAGCTGTGACCTGTTTCAGAGAAACAATTCAATGGCCTTTCTAAAATGAATCCTAACATATAATTCCTCCTTAACCAAACATAATTTAAATCCCAACTACACATTTTGTATAAAATCTGCATAAAATGAGGATAAATACAACACAAGTTACTCGTAACCTCATGGGAGGTGATTCTGGTTATTGCAATCAGTACCACGTTGAGAAATGTCAGAGTCTTAATTTAGGCTGGTAGGGTACAGAGGTGTGCCCCTCAGCCCCCACCCCCTTCTTGCCTCCTAGATGAGGTAGATATTTGAGAGGTTCAGAACAGTTAGAGAGAGAATCGGTTTCCTTAAGCAAGGTAGGTTATACATACGTTGGTTGCATGACTTTGTCTTACCTAATGCAGCGCTTCTACATCATAATTGTTGATCCACTAATTTCCACTATGTAACATGTTGAGCAAACTTTTTTTTTTTTTTTTTTGTTTGTTTGTTTGTTTACTTGTATGTCACCAATAGTAAGTTAAGTAATAGTGGCATTGGTAATACTTAAGTGGTTTAACGGCCTTACATTTAAAAATACTTATTTTACTAATTTTATGTATATAGTTCATAATACTTTATAGTTGTTCTTGGTATCCAGATGAATGGTTTGTTCACATTGATTCGAATACTGTCTACAGAGGACCAGGTGTCCATTAGTTTGTTTTAAATGAGTATATATGAGCATTCATTGATTAGTCTCTTTAGTTTGAGTCATGGCGCAGAGTCTTGCCCTTTAACAAGGTCAATATAAGAAGGCTGGCCATTCTGTAATGGCTTTTTATAGCAGTATATGCAGCATTATGTTCAAATCAAGTTTTGTGTGCGCGTGTGTTTGGTGTTTTGTTTCCGCTAAATGGGTAGAAATGAGGCAAAAAGAGATCACAAGCAAGATGACAAATATTTTCAGGAAGTTGGGTAGCCATCAACAGCTGTCTGGCAGCTCCTCCTGTTGAGAGACATTTGAAAGGGCACAACGGTTCACGCATTGCATAGTAGGTTACAGAAGTGTTTGCTTATCCTGGTCCTGGACCACCCCCACATTACACATTTTGGATTCCTGCAACATTTAACACCCATGATTCAACTCATCAGGTCATTAGTTGAGTGCTCATGAACTGAATTAGGTGTGTAAAATAAGGGACACATAAAAAGTACAGTGCTGGAAGTGTTCCAGGATCAGGATTGGGAAACTCTGGGTTAGAAGCCACATAATTGACTCTGTAATCTAAAACAAAGTTGTAATTTGTTTTGATACTTGGTATTACATTTAACATGCTATACCCAGAATTACAAGAACAGCTTTTGGCAGGAACATGAATGAGGGAGGGTGTGAATCTAGTGTGCCAGGCAAACAGAATGGATCTTGCTGTACAAGGACATTCAGTAAATAAGCTATATGAGGCATGATTTTGTCAGTTCAGCATTAATTATCCATAGGCATTGGTCAATTAAAATATCTGAAGTCATGTGGACCAATCAGGTCAAGTACGCTAACTTTCCTGTTGAATTAAGCACCATCAAGTTTTATGACACAGTTTCTTCTCTTTTTGTTGCAGTTGGGACCTGACCTGTACAAAGCATCATGGGTGGAGCAGTTGTAGACACTGGTGACAGTGGGGTCAAGGCACCAGATGGAGGATGGGGTTGGGCTGTCCTCTTTGGCTGCTTCATCATTACAGGTTTCTCCTACGCCTTTCCCAAAGCGGTCAGCGTCTTCTTCAAAGAACTTATCCGGGAGTTTGGAGTGGGCTACAGTGACACGGCTTGGATCTCCTCCATACTACTTGCAATGCTTTATGGCTCAGGTACAGATGCCCAGTGTGGGTTTTCAAATTGTGGGTCCACAATGGGGTTCTCTTTTGAGAGAATTTTTGTCCTATTCTTTTTTGGAATTATGATTCTGCATGCTAACAGTAGTTTGCCTGTTACAGGGCCTATATGCAGCATCCTAGTGAACCGTTTTGGGTGTCGCCCTGTGATGATGGTTGGGGGCCTTTTTGCCTCACTTGGCATGATTCTGGCATCCTTTGCAACCAGCATCATCCACATCTATCTCAGCACTGGAGTCATAACAGGTGAGTACTGTTGTGATTACTTATGAAATTCTGATCTTCATTTCAATGTATTAACGCTCTCAAATGATGTTCTACAGGTTTGGGTCTTGCTCTGAACTTTCAGCCATCCCTCATCATGCTGAACAGATATTTCGGTGAGAAAAGGCCATTGGCCAATGGGTTGGCTGCAGCTGGAAGTCCCGTGGCTCTGTGCTGTTTGTCTCCTCTTGGTCAGGTTCTTCAATACCAGTATGGTTGGCGTGGAGGCTTCCTAATACTTGGAGGAATCCTACTGAACTGCTGTGCATGTGGGGCCCTCATGAGACCCTTGAAGGCACCGAAAAAAACAAGCGAGGTGGACGAAAAGAAGGAAACCAATCCCAAGCCGAAGCTTCTTGACTTTACTGTCTTTAAAGATCGTGGCTTTTTGATTTATACGGTGGCTGCGGCCATCATGGTGTTAGGTCTTTTTGTGCCTCCTGTGTTTGTGGTAAGCTATGCCAAGGAACTAGGCAATGAGGACACCAAATCTGCCTTGCTGCTCACCATACTAGGGTTCATCGATATCTTCGCCAGGCCAACATGCGGTATCATCGCTGGGCTCAAGTGGGTTCGGCCACGATGTGTTTACCTCTTCAGTTTCGCTATGATCTTCAACGGTACTACTGATCTTATCGGCTCCTTGGCCAAAGACTATCCATCTCTCGTGGTGTTCTGCATCTTCTTCGGTATCTCCTATGGCATGGTTGGAGCCTTACAGTTTGAAGTGTTGATGGCCATTGTGGGGACAGAGAAGTTCTCCAGTGCCATCGGCTTGGTGCTGTTGGTTGAGGCCATTGCTGTGTTGGTGGGACCACCTGGAGCAGGTCAGTATCATTCAGCACAGTCAGTTTCTGTGCTGTTGAAGTCATAAGATAAGCAGTGAATCAACTAAAACATGCATTTACATGACCAAAGTGTCTCCTCTAGTCTTGTAGATCACTTACAAAAAGCCACATTCTCTTTGCAAATGTTCAAAAACAAAAATATATTGTTGGAATGCAGGTGGCCCTTTATGTACCTTACAAGAACCCTTTGTTTGGTGTTGGAAGGGCCTTCTATTTGTATAATACCATATGGTTCCTCCTCATTTGGATTTAGAACCCCAAACACAGAACAAATGGACTTCGTTGTCCCAACAATGGCAGCAGCCGCTCATGGGTCATTGACATGCTTACCCTGGTGACCTGTCAGAGCCACCATGATTGGTCAATCCATGTGGGTAATTTATCATGGTTCTCTTGTTTCTTTTCACAGGTCGTCTTCTGGATGCCACAAAGAATTACATGTTTGTCTTTCTTCTGGCCGGGTGTGAGGTGGTCCTCTCAGCTCTTGTGCTTGCCATTTGTAACATGCTCTTCATCAAAAGGAAGCCCCAACAGCCTGACCCTCCAGCCAAGATGGAGATGGCCATAACCGAGACCGAGATGGAGGAGCTCAACAAAGCACCGAAGGACGACCAAGACAACGGAGGTGGAGAAAACGGGAAGAAGCAAGCCATCGAACAGGAAGCAACAACAAAATCTGATGATAAAAAGGTTGAAGAGCCTGAAAGCATAGGAGTGGACTCTATAGAAGTGGAGAACGCTTCCAAAAAGGTGACTGAACCAAATGGTGTGGTTGCAGAACCTGAATCCTCTCTGTGAAGATACAAGAACAGGGATTCCCTTGTAGGACTCGTGGACGTGCGTTGTGATGTTGTAGTGTATGCTTTTTGTATCGCGCTTCAAGTGTGGTTGCAGAGGACAGCTTTCAGACCTGCTCTGCAGTTCAGATTCAGCCATTTTTAGGCCGACCACTGCCTTGTGTGTTAGCAGATATGTCAGGATACGTTCTCAAAAGGTTCTTGTTACAAAAATGGAATCAATTTATACTGTGGCGCCAGTAAACGCTCCACATTAGAGCAGGTCACCAGCATTATACTGAATATTACCAGCTTGCTGCTTTGTGGCCTTCGGTGTTTGCTAATGTGGATCGTTGGTTCATAGTATCTATTGTCATCTACTGTAACATTTTAAACTGGTCCTGGGAGAGCACGGGATTAAAGTCCTGTATTTCAGACAAATCTAAATGTATGACGTGCAAATGAGGATCGTTAGTCTTTTTAAATTGGACACATTCTTGAATGTACAGAGTTCAGACATGCTTGTGTTTTTGTGAAACGTTTCAAAGTACGTATACCTATTGGAGGACAAAGCTGTTACATTTTTATAGCTTTTTATTTTTTTTCTATTGTTAATTTTAACTTTCTTGTATAGATTCTGTATTTATATTAAAGTGTTGATGTCAGTTGGCAGCTGCACTTTATATTTCTGTATTTTATTCCTCTAAATGTCAGTATTTTAAGATCAACTGCATCAATCAGGAGAGGACCACAGCTTATACTTGTGTAAAATTTTTGGTTCATTCACCATTGACCATTATGCTTTTTTTGGAAAACCAAATAGTACTACAAGATTTATGAAAATGGTGGTATGGATAAAAACCTTCTAAACTTTACTTTTTGTCTTTCACCAGCACTGTGTGAGTAGGGACCCTCTTTTACCAAGTTCTAAAGACACTTGAGCTGTTTTTGGTTGTGCCTTAAGTCTTGTAGCCATACAAAATTTGTGAATCATTTTAGAAATAAATACATCCTTCCCTCTCCACTGGACTTTGACTCATTTTATGGTGCTTTTTTTTTTTTTTTGGAACTTCTAGCCAGCATGATTCAATCCCCTACTTCATTGGTCTTGAATTAAAAATGATGCATTAAATTACTGAGTAACTTCAGTGGCCTGAAATTATGGTAGCTAGTAAAAGAAAGGAAAGGCAGGGAAAAGTCTAAATGACCACACTGTTTACTCCAAGACAATAAGACATAGTCCAGATCCTATTAGCACAGGATTTGTGCAGTATTTTCAGTCCAGCTGGTGTCCTTTGTAAATGCACCTTAAGCAGCGGCTCATCTGAAATATAGTGAGGTAAACTAGCAAGGTGATCAATCTTGCTCCTAAATATCTGCCTTTGCTGTAGAGTTTAGATCTAACTTGCTTTAACAATCAAGTGAACACAAAAATGGTAAGCTGAAACTTAAACGTAGTTAACAGTGGCTAAAGTACTTTTTTTTTTTTTTTTTTTTTTTTCCCTCTCAAACTAAAGCAGAGCAACAAGACCACATTGTATTATATGCTGACACTCAAAGCAATTTTGAATGTTTCAGTGCAACTATGATTAGATGCATACAAAACAAAAAAATATTACAGATGAATGTGATGAGAAAAGCATGAAAAACTAGAAGATTGTATTGAGAGAGAAAAGGCAGTAGGGTAGTGGGTTTAGGAAAGTAAGATGAAGCTCCTGGAGAACACCATCATGAGAAATTCACAGTGACACAGGAATAGTGGGTTACTATACTGCCTGAGGTATCAATGGCAGTAACTCTGACACTGACTACACAGCCCAGCACCTTCTTGAAAACAGGATGTATTTGAAAAAGTAAAATCTTAATGGTGGATAAGCAAAACCAACTACATTTAATTATCTGCACCCTGTGCACAGAATTTTAATTTTATGACAGCAGCACAAAACAACTTGCCCCACTAATAATTTGTGGATTAAAAAAAAAAAAAAATGCAACCACAAGCGAATACAAGTAATTCATTTATTTACACTGTTTAAAATACACAAATACGGTGGTAATACAAATTCTTACAGGACTGACAAATTGGCATGACTTCCACAAAAGTATGTGGAGCCCAAAACAGCCATGGGCTTCAAAATGGGGGAAAATCTGATGAAAAATTTTACCCAGGAAGTTGCCAATATCGCCTACAGATGACAGGGAAACAAGATGACAAGATGACCAGACCAGCTTTCAAAGTGCATTAGAAATGCCACATCAGTGCTGGAATATGTTGTAAAACGGGAAAAATCACTAAACATCAGAACAAGACTTTGACTTTTGATTCTTTCAGTCTTTGCAAAGACAATCGGTATCTCCAACAACTGATTTTTCACTTCCAAAACACCATCTGAACCATCAGACACAAAAACTTGCAGCAAAGCATAACCAACCTTATCAAAAGACACGTCATGTAGCAGTTCTAAGCATGATCTCCATTCATGAGTCAAATCAACATCCTCAAGAGTCAAAGTTCGAGTTCAGAATGCACGAAACCCCCAAAGTCTGGCACTTCATTGTTGTGGCTTTATGAAAGAGTGGATAAAAATAACTGGTGATAACTTTCAGACTCAAACCATCTGCGGTCATTTCATAGTCTTTCTAAAGAGTTGCATGGAAACATTTACACGATTATTTTACAGTTATTTCACAGCTTAGAAACAGAAGAGAGACAATAATGGGGGAGGCAGTATTGTACAGTTAAAGAGATCAATATAGCAGACAAACAGGCAAGGTACACAAGGTCCCTCTGTGAGGACGTGTACGAGCGAAAACCACACTGTGGAGTCAGTTTGCTGAGAGCGGTGTATTCTGAGATTTTGGCCCATTTGTGGTCCGTCCACTCTATACCACCAGCTTCACCGTGGGAAAGGAACCTCACCAGCTATAGAGGGTTATTAAAACATATTAAAAAAATAAATACACTGAGTAAATAAATTTTTTTAAAGTGAACCCATAACGCCACCAGACGGACTCGTCTGTTGCCCAGGTTAAAATACAAAAGAAAATTCAGTATACAAAGAAACAAAAACCCATTTAAACCACACAGACGATACATTAGCCTCAATCGCGAGGAGCCTGAACCAGAGAAAGTTGTGCAGCACTGAACGTGTATATTACGCAGGATATTACAATGGTGTGGCCGGCTGATCCAGTCTCTGATTAGTCAACCCACTGGTGTGAATTTGCAACAGGCTGTAGCTCTCATGTCCACGAGAACATTTAAAGAGTGTGGGGGAGAAAATATGAGAAAATGAGAGGAGAAGAAGAGGAGAGAGAGCCTGTAAGCAAAGAGGTCAGGTTGGTTCTACACCATTTTGGTTTGGTCAATAGAAGAAAGAGACTGACGCCCTCTCTATTAGCTGATGGTGGAGAGCTGTCAATCAGCCGTGTGTAGTTAGGTTACCCATCGTGCTCCATATTGCAAAGTGGAGGCATCTGGGACATGGAGATAATCTGTAAACAGCAACAAGATAAAGAAACACCCAATAAATGGCAATTGCCACAAACCAAAAAAATATTTAAAAAAAACGACTTTAAGAATGATGTATTTTATAACTGGATGAATCTCACAAAAACTAAATGATAAAAAATGGTTTTAATAGTAGTAATTAAATGTGTGTGCGTATATAGGGTGGTGTTTTTAATCAACACTTCAGCAAAGACACATTCAATTAATTAAAAGTGACAGGAAACACTTGCAGATAGTTACAAAAGACTATAAAGTTGAAAAAAATATGCAAATCACAGTTTCCACTGTTTTTAACATTTATAATATTTGATGCTGAAAATTCTGCTTTGCCATCACATGAAGAAATTATATACACAATATCTACACAAAATATATTAAAATAGAAAAGCTATTTCAAACTGTAATAATATTTCACAATATTGGTGTTTTCGAAGTATTTTGATCAAATGAATACAGTCTTATAGGACAGTGTATATAGGATTATTTGCCACATAACTTTCGCAAATATAATTCTCAGTTTATATTACAGTACATAAAATGAAACTTTTTCAAAATTTCTCACATTATAACTGCGGAGAAGCAATGTCAATTTATGAAAAATTAAAGCACAATAAACTTAATATTAACATCTTAAAGATTGTGAAACTTGTTTTTATTTTGAAATACACTCAATACAAAAAAAAAAAAAAAAAAAAAAAAAAAAAATTATATATATATATATATATATATATATATATATATATATATATTTATTCCATGAAGAACCTTTAATATCCTTGGAACATTTCCTCTGCACTAGATTTTTTTTTTTGTAGTAAAAGGTTCTTCAGATTATTAAAATGTTCTTCACACTAAGAAAATGGTTTCTTTCTTTCTTTCAAAAAACAAACAAACAAACAAAAAAAAGAACTATTCAGAGAATCAAAACCCCCTTTTAGAGCCTTTATTTATTTTTAAAAGTGTATAACCATTCACATAAGATTCACCCAGTTGGTGGAAAACAAGGCAATATGCAGCTAACACAAGCTAATCAAACTCACCTGGTGCACCTGCCTTCACACAAGGATGTGACGATCAACTACTTGCCGTGGTGATCGAAGGGAATGCTATTCTGGGGTGAAGAGAGAGAACATTACAGCCTTCCACCCCCATAACACAATCATATGTGCACTGACACACTGCTCACACCAACTCATAATCATACAATGCCTACTGTCATATTGAAAAAAAATATATGCTGCTGAAATGTCTTTTCCCAGAAACAAACATTAGGTCAACAGGTTCCTAGAAAAGGCTTTTCAATGACCTAATAAGCAGATTCAATTTTAAGTTAAATGTCACCAGTCAGCAACTCAAATAGAGACCATGAGAACCAAAAGGTCAATTACTGCAAGCAATAAAAGGTGTACTAATATTTCATCAGGTATTTATTTTTGTGAACAATTTATGTGTGTAGAAATTAGTATTCCTAGTGTAACCATTCAAAGCCGGAGGCACTAAACTATTTGTTCTGCCAGAGTAAAATCTCTTTTATCAGTAAGCAAACATAAAACCAGCTCATTCAGAAACAGACCGGCTATATTTGTAATAGGGTTTTTTATTGCTCTGCTGAAGGCTTAGGTCTGCATTATACCTGTGATGTTGACATGCGGGAAGTGTCTTGTCGCCCCGTCAGGTCTGAGGACGACACGTTCACTGGGGCACCGCGATGAAGCCGCATGCTGACCTTCCGTTCGCGCTCCATGCCAGTGACCGGTCTCGGTGAGGATGTGTTTGCTGTGTGATAGTAAGAAGCATGAGATCACTCCTTACAGTGTTTCAAGTACTTGGGAAGTGGCAGAGGTAAGTGACAGACTGTTCACCTGTGTGAGAGGTGGGAGTGAGGGGTGTGGGAGGAGCTCCGTCCTGTGTGGGGCGGGGTCTGCCTGAGGCTGCTGGGATCCCTCGAGCTGCAGGATTCCTGCTGTGCCTCATCCGCTCGTCTCGCTCTCTCCTCTCACGTTCTGCTTCCTCTGCTGTACGGTTGGCGCCCTGAGAGAAGGTAAACGCAACATTATGAAATGCACAGGAGACGTGACACAACTGATACCAATAAAGATTTCTGGGTTAAAAAATCCACACTTTAACCACATTAACTCTTTCCCCGCCAAACATGGAATTTTTAGTGTTTCCACTGTTATACATTCGGGGGTGCTATTACGCATCTCCTGAATGAGTCTATAATGTCCCGAACCAAACACAGGCGAGGAAGACGCAGGAACGAGCGATCTCATATGTAAGAATATGCTTATAAAAAATAATGCAATCATCAACAATAAACCACATATAAATGAAAACTGCTTAATGTTACAGAGTGAAATGTCGAGCCAGGAAGTGGTAAAGGACTGTGCAAGCTTTGGTGGTGGTGATGGAAGCAATCTACTGCATCTTTGCTTTGATCATTGTACTGAATATGATCCAGATGTAATAGTCGATAAAAATGCGATTTTCTCAGCTTTTTTTCTCAAAATGTTGTTTTTAAATGAAACTTACCTACATTTAAGTGTTGATAAAAAAAAATGCTTGATAAATGGTGGATTAAAACAGATTTTTTTTGTTTAAAAGTAGAGGCTCTGTTCTTTATTTTGATGTATTCATGTTCAGATATTCATACAACAAAATATTCTGGGGGCCATGAAATTATGAAAATCATCAAAAATGCTGGCGGGGAAAGAGTTAAGCACACAACCATTCAAAAGTTTAACGTCAGTAAGATTTGTTTTTAAAGAAATTATTAACTATTAATTAATACATTATTCAGCACAGATACATGGAATTGATTTAAAAGTAACAGTAAAGACACTTCTAGAAGTACAGCATTTGTTTAAAAAATATCTATTTAAAGAATCTTGAAAAAATGCATCATGGTTCCCACAAAAATATGAAGCTTAAAATATTGTTTTCAACAGTGATAAATATTACTTCAGCAGCAAATCAGCATATTAGAATGATTTCTGAAGGATCATGTGACACTGAACACTAGAGTAATGACTGCTTAAAAATTCAGCTGTCACCACAGTTACATTATTAAATTACATTTAAAATATATATTAAATTACAAAACAGTTATTTTAAATGGCAATAATATTCTACAAAATTACTGTTTTTACTTTATTAAACAAATGCAGCAGGTGAGCATAAAAGACATCTTTCAAAATTATTATAAATCAACCAATCAAATCAATCGTACTGACCCCAAACTTTAGAACAGTAGTGCATATCTATAATGCACATTTGGATCCGAAATAAAGAATCATACACAATAAAGCTCTTCATTTCTTCAATAATGTGATACCTTTATTAACAATTAGAAGTTAGAAAACCATGTAGATGATGCCAATTCATAATAGTTCAAAAGTCACATTATTGCAGTCAATGTAAGCGATCAAGTGGATGACATGAATAGTAGAAATAGAGATGAATGATTTAGAAATGTTTGGCTGATGCTGATATATTTTGTCGCTTTGCCTATTTGAATTTCAACTAAGGCTGTAAACAAATACTTCAATCCTATTAAGCATTACAAAAGTGCTTTTATGTGGTGTAATATTTAAAAACTCAGAAATCCAACCACCATCTACACACAAAATGTTGTACCTCTGCACAACGCAATAAACATGCCCAATCAACGACAGTTTAAGTCTGATATATCACTAACGTACAAACTATAAGAAGCAACACATTCACTTTATCCCACTCTAAAGAATGAAGACCATCCAAACATGTACTTACAAATTTGAGCATGTTCCAGTCAAACACATAGTCATAGGAAAAGCCCTGTCTGTGGAACAGATTCCTGAAGAGTTGCCTCAAGTACGAGTAGTCTGGCTTGTCATCAAATCGCAGCGATCGGCAAAAGTTGAGGTACGTAGCAAATTCAGCTGAGGGACAGAAAAAAACAGCCATATTACAATCCAGGATTGTAGGCATCATTTCAAAGACAAAGTCTGATTAACATTTACAACATGTTAGAAATTACACAAGACTTTGAACATACATGGGTAGCCCTTGCAGAGAACTTCAATGGGGGTGGACATCTTCTTTTCACTGATACGCTCATACTTCTGTCTCTTAGTGGCGGCTTTCAGTCCTTGCCAAGGCAGTGAGCCCAAGTTGAAGTACATCAGCACATATCCGAGAGACTCCAGGTCATCCCGCCGAGACTGCTCTGTAGAGACACGCACATAGAATTATAGATGCTTGCATAGAGCATGAAAGGATGACTGCTACTGTATGATTCATGAATAAGCATTCATATCACTGCAAACACGCGTACACAAATCAGTCTCTTCTAGGAAATGCTAAAAATACACATGCATCCACTTGAGCATGAGCACAGAGTGATGTCATACAGAGCCAGCAGAGAAATGGGAAAGAAAAATGAATCCGGAAAAGTCCTCAAATGATCAGTAACCACAACTGTAGCTAAGGCTGGATGATAAATCGAATTTTAATTGTGATCGCGATTACTGGTTCTCTTGATTAATTAAGCATAATCATCCGTGATATTTGGCCATTTATTTATGCTGAAAGTATTTTTTTTGTCCCTTTGACATTTGCATTATCTTACATTTGTAACAAGCCTCCACCTGCTTTCATACTTGGGGTTTACTTTCCAGATATTAAAGCGTTCCATTTAAATTAATACAGTTTCTGTCCAGTATAATACGTAAAGTGTTTAATGCATGCATTCTCTGTGAAAAAGCATCCGAAAACAAAGGAAAACATGTAAGTTGGAGTTTAGTGATCTCCACTGAGATATTCTGCTCAGATGAAAGTGTAATACAATCAGTCTGTGTTCCTTCACATGGCCATTTGTGCTGTTTGCTGCAACTAAATCTATTAAACCATCTCAGTGATGAACTAATTAAATCTAAACATGGGTCTCTGCTGTTTGAATTAAAAAAACCATTAACATAAGTTGGAATAGTTGGAGTTAATATTAGGAATCACACAGGTTTAGCTTTTGAGAGAAGCTACTTGTTTTACCAGGTTTTATAATGTAGAGAAAGTGTGTTAATTTATATGATATGCTAGACATAATTAACCAGGAAACTAGATGAGGTAAATTAAACCTTGCATGTGAGCTGATATTCACCTCATTTGTAGTCATGTGAAAGCGCAAAAATACTAATTAAATGTAAAAGAAAAAAAAAAAAAGAAAAAAAGAAATCTGGGTCATATACATACAGTATACATGCCACAGTCAAATTTACAAGCTAACTGGAAAGAATCTGTGTTTTTACCAATGCCAAGATGTGTGTTGATGGATGCATAACGTGCAGTGCCCGTCAGGTTCTTGTTTTCGCGATAGGGAATGTGCTGGTGTGTTCGTGCATCACGGTATTTCTTGGCCAGACCAAAGTCAATGATGTAGACCAGGTTGCCTTTCTTTCCCAAGCCCATCAGAAAGTTATCAGGCTTCACATCTCTGTGAATGAAGTTCTTGGAGTGGATGTACTCAATGCGGCTGATCTAAGGAACGCAAGGTTTACAAAAACCATTAAAAAAAAAAAAAATACAAAATTCTTCTGCAGCAAAGAATTTTTGACTCGATTTTGTATCATACCATCTGATCAGCCAACAGCAGGACAGTCTTCAGGCTGAATTTCCTGGAGCAGAAATTGAAGAGATCTTCCAGACTGGGGCCAAGCAACTCCATCACCATCACGTTATAATCTCCTTCTGCACCACACCACTTTATAGTAGGAATGCCAACTGCAAAGGGAGGACACAAAACAGCTAAATACACTGCCTGAAATCCCAATAGATGCTTGTTGGCATGTATGAATCATTTCATTGATTACATTGATTTATTGAGCCCCCCAACCCCTTATTTACAGATGAATCAAAACCCTTTTCTCATTACCTCCACCCTGCATCATCTTGTAAATCTTGCTCTCGATGTGGAGCTGTGGGTGCTTTGTCTTCACACATTCCAGTTTGATGGCCACTTCCTCTCCAACTGAAATGTCTGTGCCTGGGGCAGAGCGAGAAACAGAGAAGGAACAGAGCCATTAAAACAGTGAATGAGGTCAGAACACAGCCTGAATCTCCAACAAACTGACATGACTGTAGATCAGAATTAATTGACCTTTATAGTTTGTGCATACACTACTGTTCAAAAGTTTGATCAACTTAATGCATCCTTGCTGAATAAAAGTATTCATTTATTTTAAAATTCCAAACCTTTTTTCCTTGACAGTTAATGCAAGTTTTTTTTTTTTCTAAGAACATCTAAAATGATCTTATCTTTATCTTAAAGGACCTGGTGCAAAGCATCTTGGCTATTTGGCCTTATGATTCTTGAAATGTGGAAAACATGGATGGAAACAGGGAATCCAGTCATAAAATGGATTTTACTAAATATCATGGAATGTCACAGAATTTGGCAAAACTTGGATGATTAAATAAAAAAAAATAGTCCAAATCGCAACATGGACTAGTTTCTGTAAATATTAAACATATAGGCTACTCTTAGTGCTTTCAATGTCTGTCGTCGCTTTTTCATCCATGTTTTAATCTAAACCGTAACCTTTGTCATGCAGCACTTTGTTTGCCAGAAAAAAGGAAAATAATTCTTCAATTTCATTTGATTACATTTTTAAATATTAATTAAACGTTCAAGTTTTATGTATTAATTTGATTACCACCATTATGGTATTAAATTAGTATTAAATCATAAAACACAGAACCTAGAAAAAATGGTTATGAACAGATGATTATCTTTTTTTATTATTAAAAATTAAAGTTAAACTGAAAAAGAAATCCAGAAAAAGTTAAACTGAGAAAAAAAGTGTCGAATAATGTTATAGGGTCCTACTACATTGTAACTGATGGCAGTGGTGAACAAGATTTGAAAGCTGTAATGGAGATTCTCAGGGAATCAGGGCTCTGAACCGGTTCAAGGAACGAAAACGAACGAAATTTTGACAGGAACAGAACCAGAAACGAAATCAAATTTTATAGTTCCGAACAGAATCAAAAAGTTGAAATGGCCATTAACCGGTTAACAACGTTATTTTATCGTTCCATGTAATATTTGAAATTTGCTGTCAACCAATCACGAATTCAAGTAGTAGGCTACGGCCTATATTGCAGATGTGGCTCTGACGCTTCCAACGCGTGAAATGCCTGCCTGCGCTCAGCCGTGAACTCGTCATAGGTAAGTCGCAATAATGCACCGGCATTAGAGTTTATCCGAGGATAGTGTAAGATGGATTCAACAGATCACACGCACCTGCAGCGCTTCTGTGAATGGAGAAAACAGAATAAAACTATAGGCTTACATAAAAAGGAATATGTATAGGCTATATGCATGAAATATATTTCACTTAAATCACTGACAGATTAACAAAACGAAAGAAGAAGAAAAAAAAAAAAAAGAGCTGAGTTTCGGTTTGTGACACGATCCAAAGTTCACAGAAAGAAAAACGACAGCAGAAAGTAGTTTTCTTTACTTTGCAAAACCTTGACAGTTTTGAATATCTTGCTTCTATCTGTATACCAGTATGGCTATCGCGCAGGCGCTTGACGTGCACACAGACAACATATTTTTGCGATATTGCAGCCTGTTCATTATCAAAATACAGTTAAAGAACCACATATTAAGTAGCACTGCTCCGTTGTACAATGTTGCATTCAGCGTGACCACTACGCTGATATACGAAGGATGATGATCGATGCGAGTGAAGCACAAAGCCTATTTCATAAATAATATTTTAGCATCCAGATACGTCACGATTCGCAAATATGAAAACATTTGGATTCATGCCGAATGAGAGAGGTAGGCATCAGTTTCACCTTAAATTAATTTGTTTTTGGCTTTACATTTATATAGCCTGAACACTTTAAATGGCCTTAACTTTAGAGGATTTGTTGTGGAAAGAAGGGAACTTTAACTGTGTTTATAATGTTTGTAAACATTTTGCTTTTACCGGCATTTTAGCCTACATTATTTCTGAATGTAATCATAAAATGCGACTTAGCTTATGTTTGTTTTTCCTCTCAAAACGCAATTTTATAAGAGCGTTTAACAATGCAGCAAACATTTTTAAATATCTTGAAAAAATACTTTAATGTCGTTAAAGCGTTAGCAGATTTTTTCTTTTGTTTAGTAGGCTACATTTGGCTAAAATCTATAAAAGACGATGCTGTATTGCTATGATTAAGCGCAGCGGGTTAAGATACCAGATTTTCTGTGTTGTTTTTTTCGAGTAAAGAAAACTCTGTATTTTATTATTATTATTATTATTATTATTATAGGCAAAGAATAAAAAAAAAAAAAAAAAAAAAAAAAAAAAATAATGTTATTAACTGGTATTAACCGGTTTTGGAACGATAATAATACATGAGGAACGCAGGAACAGAAACGTTAAAATATCGATTCTGCTCGGAGTGAACCGATTGAATTTTTTTTTTCGTTTTCAAGCCCTGCAGGGAATAATATATTGGGAATATAATTGGTTTAGACTTGGAATATACTGCACAAGTCAAATGAATACTTTTATAATGCCCTTTTTATGAACGAAAAAAACAGTACTCTGGACATTTCACAAAATATCTTAATTTGTGTTCAATTAGCAAAAAAAAAAAATTTGTTTTGAAACAAAGCCACGGTTGTCTGTACAGAAACTCAAGGACTTGTTTTGCTGGTTCCTGAAATATTTAAAAAACAAACAAGCATAGGATAATGTTCATCTCAGCTGATAGCAAAGAAACTCACGTCATGCAAATCAGGTCTACGCAAAACTTAATCAGCAAATTAGACACATTTAGTCAAAGAGCACAAACAGTCAGTACCCCACGACTACACTTAGATCAAATGAGAAAAACATTCAAATGGGGAGCAGTCCAAGCCTACATCTGCCAATGAACAACGTAAACAACATGGTTCTGCTGTGGCTTCAGATCAGCTCTGCTGCCCTGATAAAGAAACCAATAATACGGCAGTTTTATGCAAGAGTTCATCAAAAAAATAAAAATAAAAATAAAAATAAAAAGAGAAAGAAAGAAAAACAAGTGCCTATCCAACAGTTGACTCTTTATGGGGCCATATTGGGTTTGGACACGAAACTCCACGTGCTCGAAAATGACACGAACAATAGATGTCAAATGTCTGGTAAGGTGCTAAATGCAAACTGCAGCCTGACAGCTAAATGAGACCTCCATTTTTGGTGTTGAAAGATAAAGGGAAGTTACAGAAGTGGCATCCTGTCCAAATATACAAACATCATCACATCATTAATCCAAACCAAACACTCTGAGGTTACATAAAAGCTGATGGAAAGGAACCAGAATTGTAGAGGAGTGGGACAGTCCTGGGTGATTCACACACCTGAGGCCTCCCACGATGCCAAGTGACGCAAATATTATGGAATCCTGAGAAAAAGGGATGATTTTGTAAGTGTAACATGACGCAACTAGTCAAATCTGGTTGGGTTTGATCTTCTGAACTGCTAATACCAATGACATGGCAGATGATTTAAAGGCATTTCACACAGAGTCATGTGCTGAAGATCTTCCAATAGCACTGCCTCAGAATCACACCTGACATTTAGGCATTAATCAAAAAAGCATTCAATTATGTTGACGTACCAAAGAGTGGGTGTAGTTATGAAACAACTGAGCAGATGGAGTTTACAATCTCACCACACCCACCAAGCCCTGTTCTCACACACAGACAGACTGAAACAATCCCAACTCAGCCAGAAAGGTCTCCCCACACTTTAACACTATGATGATCAAAGTCCCCTTGCCAACAGTGCTTCTCTATCAAAATAAAAGCAAGCTGATTGCATTTGAGCCTGATGTTTGAAGGAGTTTTGTTTAAGTTAAACATTCTGTCGACAGGTTTCAATCCATGTGAGAAGAAACCTGTTAATGAGGAGACCACAACGAGAAGAATTAAGGCCAGCAGCTGCAAGACTTCCTTTAATGCCTCCTGAATAAGAGATGAACATCACATCAAGTACATCTAATCACAGTCTTGAGTTGAAAATGAAATGCTAAGGTGGTTAAGAGTATTATAAGTAGTAACGGTAGACTCTGAACTAATTAAAAAGTCCGTTATCAGTTGCTACGCCTATTAAGAGTATAGAAGAAAAACAATGACCTACTTTGGTGCCCTGTACTGCAATACAAAACAATGGCTCTCTATAGCCATCAATGCAATCTCTAAATGTCAACCATAGATACTCAAATGATCAACAACATCCTGGTGTGATACTCTCAACCATGAAGGCCAGCTAGCATGTAAATAAAGAGTTCTTCTGGCTCCTGACTGTGTTGCTTCAGGACAGCTTCATCAATCAAAACTGTTTCCCCAAAAGGCACCATGACCCTGTGATCAGAAAAATGAGGCTGCATGAATCATGAGCCCTGACAGTATGATCTAATTTTTAATAGATAATAGCATCAGCCAGGCTTGGTTGAATGTCCGTCATAGGGTGATTCAACATGCCAGGTTTGGCCTTTTGGGTGGTTCACACTTTCAGAGAAACCTGTATGGACAGGTAAGATTCATTCAGAGTTATACACAAGGGAGGACCTGTTTGGAAACTCCTGTTCACAGGTTCAGTGAAATTACACCTCAATTTACAGCAAGTGTTGTATTATATTTGACCACTGACATCCAAGTCTAATGTCAAAAGCACATTTTTATGGTCACGTATGACCTCCTGTAGTGTTGTTCCAAACGGGACGTAAAGTTCATATACTCTGCAACTTCAATAAACCACTTGTGGTCTGAAATATGTTCTTATCATGGTTATAAAACATGGTTTTTCATATAAATGCCCAAAGAACAGAAAAATGGCCCTCATAAGCAGACTATAACGAGTCAATCTTTGGAAAAACACCACTGACAGTTACAGCTGACAGATATATGAAACAATACAGCTCGTTAAGCCGTGTTATATTATTGACAGCTTTATGACAACAGTGTATATGTCTGTTTAAGTTTATACTTACCCAGATAAATGTCTCCAAATGATCCACTTCCAATTTTTCTACCCAGTCTGTATCTGTTTCCAACTCGTAGCTCCATCGCTGTTTATTGGTTTCTCTCGAACGAGTCCCTTGGTTGTATTTCAGCTAATTTCTATTAAACCAGATACTGTCGGCCGTTAAATTCGGGTTTACGTTAATATTTTTACGCGTTATTTAACTGCAGCGATCCTATATATCTTTATGCGACCCCAACCCCCCCGAATCCCTGAGGAGAATTTGGATTCTTCCGACGGAGTTCACTTTTCACCATTCCTTTTCTAATATATAAAAGTCCGAAATATCACAATATTGTGATCAGGCGAAAGCTTAGAGTCTGTAGATTATGCTCTTGTCTGTTTGGTCATCATTTTCCCCAAGGATAAAGAAGATGGAGGTGGATTTTAACAGCGGACCCCCGTCGCAGAAACTGTCACAGGCCTCGTATCTCCTGTGGTGAACACTAACGTAGCGTCGTGACGTCACTTCCCCTTGGCAACGCCTCGCTCGACACAGTCACGTGGGAGAAACGCTGGATGAGTTTCGTTAGGTCAGTCTCATTAACTGTCTCGAACACCAATTAACTTATTATATATTGGACATCTTTACGTTCGTCCCAGATAGATGTTATTCAGTGATGTGCATTAGCGAGCCGTTTCAACGTGTATTCCTTAAAGTTGCACTAAATAGTATCTATTTTGCCACATTTACATTGGATAGACAGTAGTATCCATGTATTAGTGTGTATTTCAGTTGTTTAACGTACATTTGTAATGTTACAAAAGTTATAGATACTATAAATACAAATAACTATTTGATTATTTACTATTGTTTTAAAATGATAATAAAACTAAATAATAACATAAATATAAATAGTAATAATAATAATAAGAAAAATAATATAAAAACAACAACAGACCTACAATTTCAAATCGTAAATGCTTTGGAAAAACACTAGGCTTAAAATCTTAAAACAACGCGTCATCTCTGTAATTCGTGCTCCATCTGTTTTGTCTGTCCAGCTGACTGTCCATTGACCGGGGGAGCTGCTGTTCCGGTGTTGTGCCGATTTTCGACTCCCTGCCAAATTATTACCCTCCTCGTTGAAATCGCTACCTGATTGCCTAATCCTAACCCCTCCCCCACACCTAACCCTAACCCTAACCCTAACCCCTCCCCCACACCTAACCCTAAACCTACCAATACCAGGGGGGTAATAATCTGGCGGGGGTCCGGCCTTTGAAACACGGTGAGGTAAATGCTTCCTAATAATCAAGGCAGTGGGACAGTAGTGGAACAGCAACATCTTGTACCCTCTCAAGTGTTTGCAGGGTCCTGGTCACGCCCACCCGCTGGCTGATTGGCGGAGCTCTTTCGATTGGTCACACAGGATCCAATCAGGACACGGTCACATGGCTGTAATGTTTTCAGGAGATTGCGTAAGTGTCTTGCACGTGTTCTACAATGCTCATCTCGGAGTACCTCTCCGAGCCGTTCAGGAATAAAAAGTGTAAATGAACTTTTGAAAGAGCCGAAAGCAAAAATATTTGTATAATTATTTTTATATTAAATATCTAGTTTAATTAATGTGATCTCTCCTGTTTAGAAATAAACTACAAATAGTTATGGCAAGATATAATAAAAAAATATAATATAAATATTAAAATATTAAACATTATTATTATATAATATATTAATAACAATATATAGAGCTATTTTTATCAGACTTTCAAGGTAATAACACATTTTTTTATTATTACTATTTCACACATTTTAAAGTAAATGGGTGTATGGTAATTAGTAGTGACCAAAAATAATAAACAAATCAAAGCGATCTAATATTTGCCTTGTTTAAATGAGCAACTCTAAAGATCCTTATTTAATGATCGTGGACATAAGTGAGTTTGTTTGTAGTAAGATTTATTTGCTAATGAGGACATCTAGTGGTTATTGATATAAACAGCAAAAACAAACTGAGCAGGAAAAAAACTGTCAGCAACACATGTCTGTTTTGTGCTATTTTTAAAACATATTTTGCAAGCTTGATATTTCTACTTGTTATATTTTAATAGGACAATGCATGTAGAACAATATCTAGATCCACAGTCCTAAGAAAAATCCTTCAAATGATGACCTTATGTGCTCGTGTACTTGCAGATCCTCATTTGTTTAGACTGCTTTATATACAATTTAGAAGAAAGCAATTTCCTCAGTGATGTTTACTACTGTACCATTTAGCATGTACATAAACCTAAACATAAGGTCTTTTCTCAGTAACAGTAACCACACGCCTCATGTCATGATGAATCAGGTGACTTAGAGGAAAAGCACTTTGCAGAGATTATAAACATGGGAAGCCTGGAGAGCCTGGATCTCATTACAAATAATGTTTGAACAGCATCCTTTTTTCCTTGACTGAAAGTTGATCAGTATAAAGGTAGTTGATAAATAACATTAACACCAACTGTTTTAAAACCAACATTAAAAATTATACACAACCAGTTAAAATTAGACATATAAATAATAATGCTGACAAATGTGTCCCTTAACGTTGAAAAACTGTTCCAAAAAGGTCCAAAAGTTGAGGCTTAAATACTTAAAATTAGACAAATATTTTATATACATTAACATTTGATAAGTTAAAAATACACAAAAAGAAAAAAAAAAGTTCCCCCTACACGGCACAGTTGCAAATCAGCCAATCTGGTCAAATTACAGAGATGGTCAGATTATGACTGAGGATTTTGTGTTTTCCTGTTTCCTGTTCTTTTTCATGTGGTTAAGCTAACAGCTCTCTTTAGCCACAAAAAAGGCCAATTTCAGCTAAATTATCCAATACTGAAATGATGTAATCTCTACATTCACACATTTTAAACTATTTATACAGTATGTAGTAAATACTGACCTGCTGTCAACAAATCAAAATTATATTAAATATAATCTTCAATGTAGTTCAGTTTGCTGTCAGTATATTAGGCCTACAATGCTTCTAGGTTTACTATTTTTTTTTTACAGTCCTATAATATTATCTGAAATATTTGTGTCATTAAAATGCTAATCTTGTTCTTTAAAAGGTTCTCTGGAACTGTCAGCAGCTACTTAACATTTGTCTGAAAACTCTGCGAACAAGGTGGAACACAATGCCTTACTTTTATCTGGCACTACTATTTTTTCTCTCTCTTATACTCTTTCCACAGCCTTGTGCATTTCCCTCTATCCAGTTGGTCCACTCTGGGCCTTTTTTTTGGAAGGTTTCTTTTCTTTTCACTTTGTCCTTTTTGTTGTTTTCATTTCACCCCACCCTCTTGGATGCATCCATGCTCCTCCCTCCGTTTTCCTGCATTTTTTTCCTGGCTCCTCATGGCATGCCGAGTTTGGGAGTGCAGGAGGGAGATGCCTTAAAAACGCTGACAGGCTACAACACTCTCAGAGACACACAGCAGTGCGGCCCAGTCAATGAAAGCATCCTCAGTGCAGCCCAGCAGAGCTTCTGTGGACCCTCATGTTTGGACCTGCCAAGATTAAGGTAGGAGACACATCAGGAGAGAAGTTTACACTAGTAATGCATGTCATTTAATTTTTGTAAATGGAAAATATTCAAACAAATTACTGTACATGGTTACATAATGGCAAGTGCAATGCTGTGAAAACTTTTCCAGATGCCAAGGAAACTGAATCCTAGTGCAAAACAACATGCTTGGACAATAACAGCCAAATTTATGTTTTCCACATTTTTTTGTGTGACTTATCAAATTATTTCAATTTATCTGTTGTCGGTTGCTCATTCACATAAATGTTTAGGGACGTAGGTGTTTTATTTTGAGAGATGGCAGCAATGTCAAGATGATTGTTAAGTCAAACAAACTTAGAAATATACAGATATGTGACACTGGACCACAAAACCAGTCATAAGTGTCAATTTTTCGAAACTGAGATCTATGCATCATCTGAAAGCTGAATAAATAAGCTTTCCATTGATGTATGGTTTGTTAGGATAGGACAACATTTGGCCAAGAGACAACTATTTGAAAATCTGGAATCTGAGGGTGCAAAAAAATCAAAATATTGAGAAAATCACCTTTAAAGTTGTCTAAATGAAGTTCTTAGCTGCATATTCCTGATCAATAATTAAGTTTTGATATATTTACGGTAGGAAATTCACTAAATATCTTCATGGAACATGATCTTTACTTAATATCCTAATGATTTTTGGCATAAAAGAAAAATGGATTATTTTGACCCATACAATGTATTTTTGGCTATTGCTACAAATAAACCCCAGCGACTAAGACTGGTTTTGTGGTCCAGGGTCACATATAAATTTTAATAGCAGGTGCAAGGCAAAAAGACACAGCTGGGTTAAATGTAACAACACCCTGGGTTTCATGTGGTTTTAATATTACAAAGTAATTCATTCTGCTAGTCATGGATCCCACCCTGTCCCTAATGTTTATCTATTAAATCATAAGCAATGTAGGATCATGGTAAATTTCATGGAGACAAAAGAAATTATTATTTTTTTTTATTATCTATGGAAAGAGTAGCACTGCCACAGGGTGCAGGAACCAAATCTAGGACAGGAATTCTTGAGGCATGCCATCACAAAGCCAAGTTCAAATTGCCTCATCTCCTGCAAGTGGGACAGAGTCGAAATATGACTTGATTAAGAGTGGTGGTACACCAGATTGCTTTTAACCCCACCAAATGTTCCAAACTACATAACAAAAGTTGTGTAACAGACTTTTCTTGCATAATTTTATGTATATGGCCCCTCCTAGAATAGGGGCAGCAAACAGTGGTTTATCAGGGAATGGTTCATAATGTTACTCCAGTCAGTTACCAATAGATAAAAAGTCTCTCAATATCCTTTTTTCCACCTTCAAATACGTCACATTGTGGAAGTAAAGTGGGTTGCAAAAGATAAGTTGAAGATGAATGTTTTTGCTCAGTTCATTGAACCATGGAGGATGTTTAAGTTCAGGCAAAGTGGCTTATATGGGTCAAGGGTGAATCTGGCCTCAGTGTTATGCCACACAGACTTCAAAGTGACCGCACATACTGTTTGAGCTTTGATGTCAGCACCAAATCCAGTGGTGTCTATTTCTAGTTTAAAGTAAAATTAATGGCATTTCTAAACAATGTTAAACCCTTGAGAAATTACTATGTAGTGTAGGATTCTGTGCGTGAATTGTTTAGGGAAACTCTTCCTTCCAGGCACACGTCAAACGTCCCACAAAGACTCCCAAGCTTTAGTTTGGAAAGCATACTAACATAATACGCTTACCATTCCAGCAGGATACAGTATGTACAATGTGAAGTCATGTGATAATGTAGCATACTACTGTTTAGAAGTTTTATTGTTGCATAATGCATACTGTTTCAAATAATATTTCAGTAAAATAGTATGCATTATACAATGTATACTAAGGATTCAGTAAGTGGAAAGTTAGTATTCCATTCTAAACATAGTTCATTAAATTCAGCTTGGTATTTGGTGGTATATTTTTATTGTGTTTGATGGCAGCACAAGACTGTGCTTATAAAGTCAAGGCAATAAGACAAGAAAATTTAATTCTTGAACTATCCTTCACCTTCTTCTCTTTTCAAACATCACCTAAATGCCCATGACCGAACAATCAAAAGGTAAAATCTTGTCTTTTATATCCCCTTCCCATATAAGACAAGGGGTTGGACTTGTTGGTACAGGTACGTGATTCAATACATTGTTTGCAAACCGACAACATTGTTGAAGTTCACCCCCAGCAGTTGTCTGCATTTAAAAAAAAAAAAGAGGGGAAAACAACTCAACGGGACTGGGGAGGCCGCTGGAGTCTTTATACAAGGTTAATATGAGCTTGTTATTCTCTCAAAAAAAAAAAAAAATTGGAAAAGTTTACTCTTTAACACTCAAATTACTTGAGACCAGCTGTGTTTCAAGTGCCTGTCCTTTCTGATAACACTAGCATCTGAATGAACTCGAGGAACTAATTGTACGTTCAGAAGGCAGAGAAGATTGTTGCTTTAATAAGATATAAGTTTATTTACTCTGTTAATAGACCATGCTCACTTTCATTCCCTGAGGTTCATTCAACTTCCTCTAAAGACTTGATATTACAGAACAGTTGCAAAAAATTGGGAAGATTATGAAAAGCGAGACAAACAGTAGGTTGGTCCAAGCATGTACAGTAGGGAAGAGTACATGGTAGATTGGACCTAGCATATGGGGGCTTTAACTGTGCATGACTAGTGACAGAAGCACAGAGTATTCAGTATGTGGTTGAAAGTAGGTCACTGGGGTGGTATGGTCACATACCCAAACCCAAGAATGGAGACAGTACCTAATTTCTGTAGCCAAAGAAGCCTTATTTAACCCAGTGTTTATCTTCAGCTGCTGACCTCAGACTGGAGAATTTAGAAAAGCGTTACAGTGCACCTGGTGGGCCTCACCTTAAATATGATCCAGAACCATACACCAAAGCAGAAAGACAAAGAATTGGCCGACTTTTATTGATGCTGGATTCAGCAGGATAATTGGCCCGAGACCACACACTTGTTTTTCACTGGGAAAACCCACCAAACTACACCTCGTAGATCAGACACACCACTGCATGCCTGCGGAATTGTGTAGGGATGACAAAAAGCAGAGTGCAGATTAGTAAACAGTTATTATGATCTGTTGTGATAACACAATGGCTATTTTTTAATGACACTTTCAGTGGCTGTTTGCAGTTTAGGAATGTGGAAAAATACCAACATTATTTCCTTTTATGATGTTTAGCAAGAAGATTAATATCATGATTATTTCACAAAGGGAAGTGTGTAATTTCTGCACCAATAGTGGCACTAAACAACTGGAATCTGTTTGATCTAAACCCCCAGTTTTGTAAAACAGTAAAATGCAAGTTACTCCATTTTTATTACAGTTTGCGGAGTTATACAACCAGCAATGTGCCTTTATAAAGTAAATAGGGTCAACTGTGATTTCATGTGACTGAGATACTTTACTTTTGGTACAACAAGGCTTCAATGGCCAAATCCAGTTATGGTATATGACTAAAGAAAGCAGTCAAATGTTTATGCATTTGCCCCTTGGCTTGCCGTTCATAGTTTCAACCCTAAAGAGGGTTCAGAGACTGTTAGATGTTCTGAAAAGCAGAGGTTGGACGCTTATGATTTGGAGCGTGGTGTTCTCTGGAGACGAAGGGAGAAAAAACACTCTCTGCTTATGTAATGTATTTAAAAAGGTCAGGGTAGATGTTGATTGAGCCAAGAAGACTAGAACTGAACTAAAAGAGGACTCAGTGATGTGCTGAACATGTAAACATGACCTCAAGACTCCCAACATCCGCAGGAAGGAGAGGGATTCTCATGCCAGGATATCAGATGTGAGACTGTAAACATGGCTGAGCATGAAAATGAGGATAATCAAGGAAACAGAAGCAAAAGGGAAATAATATAAAACAGGATATAAAACAAGTCAGATGCGACCAGAAAAATCTATGAAAAAATGTGCTATATAATAATATATATATAATAAAAATTAGGATAAAATTAGGACAATTGCCACAAGGACAATTAATAAACATATAAGATAAAAATTTTATAT
>JAFVLL020026287.1:0-23174 GCA_021397915.2 Tor tambroides
TGGGACCGATCAGCCCGCTGTGATTGCATGCAGGTGTTTCTCCTCTGTTTCCAGGGCGACGCTGATAGGTGCCTGGGACACGTCTCACAATATTTAAATTGTAATTTATTCCTGTGATGGCAAAGCTGAATTTTTAGCAGTCATTAATTGAGTCTCAAGAACAGCATTTATTTGAAATTGAAATATGAAGTAGAAATAGAAAATAGAAAGATTATAGAAAAATTGTGCTAAAAAGAGTAACGAATTTATGAATTATACAAGGCATATTTGTGGCATGGAAATGGACCAGTGTTACATCTAAAAATAGACTTTTTAGTATTGACACACTGATGACTTAGGCCCTGCCCATATACAGTTCTATATGCATGCATTTCCAATTCAGGTCATACTGTCATTACAGCAGACACTTGAACAAATAAATTAATTAAAAATTACAATTCATTTGTAAATAGCACAATTAGAATTACAACGGAACTAATGGACAGGACAAATTAGGTAATGATCTGGCTTTCTGTCCCTCCACAGGCATAAATGAGTGCAGTAACCCAGCCATTCACCAGTGTGCTCAGAACTGCGTAGATACCCAGACAGGCTACTACTGCTCCTGCAGGGATGGCTACAAACTCATGCCAGATGGCAAGGCCTGTGAGGATATAGACGAATGCAAAGAGGAACCGGGAGTATGCAGTCAGGTGTGTGAGAATGCTGTGGGTTCCTTCTATTGCAAGTGTGCACCGGGATACCTACGGGAGCCTGATGGACGCACCTGCCGGCAGAACAGTGGGATCGCACCGTACCTCCTCTACAGCAACAGTTACTACATCCGTAACCTGACCGCTGATGGATCATCCTCGTCGGTGGTGCTGCAGGGCCTATCGAACGTTGTTGCTCTGGACTTTGATACTACTGAGAAGCGTTTATACTGGGTGGATACTGGCACACAGCGCATTGAGAGGATGTATTTAGACGGGACAGCAAGGGAGGTCATATTGAAGAGTGACCTGGATGGAGCAGATGGCCTGGCTGTGGACTGGGTGGGCCGGTAGGTTAATGACGGACTTGATTCACTTATTTACTTAGAGGATGTTGTAAAAACAAATGGGCAGGGTTAATCTATGGGTGCGTTTTTCCTTGCAGTACTGGGCAGATGTGATTATGGAAGCCATTCATGTCTCTGAACTTGATGGACGTTACTGGAAAAAACTCCTGAAAGGTTGCGTTGATGCCAACTCTACATACTTCTTCACCAATCCGCGGGCTGTTGCTGTTAACCCTAAATATGGGTGAGCTAAAGATAACACATATTTATTTTATTTGTTTAGTTGAACCATGTGTGCAAACTTTCCCTTTCCCATTTCCGGTCAGATGGCTATACTGGACAGACTGGGGGCGGACGGCTTTCATTGGCAGGGCTGGAATGGACGGAACCAACACATCAGCTATCATCACTACCAAGCTAGTGTGGCCTCATGCCCTGACCATCGACTACACCAACAACAAGATCTTTTTTGCTGACGCTCACCTCAATTTCCTTGAGTAAGTTGTCTCCTGTACTGTATCCAAACCAAATCTGATCTTCAGACAGTAACAGACAGGCCTGCTTTATGTAACACACACAGCATTATGAATATTATGAATCAGCATGGGAACCATTTCACCATTTGTATCAATGTTTCTCAGCATTTCTCACAGCGGTCATCAATGATGAAGGAGCAAACTCATAATTACAGTACAAATAGTGGCCTACTGTTGTAGTGTAACAGAATGCACTTTTAAGAGAATGTAATTGTTTAAACCTCAGATATCTGGTTTATATTCTATATAAGCACAGCTATATATATATATATATAGTACCGGTTCATCATGTATAGAATCTATACTTCTAATGTCTATTTCCCAACAGTTATGCTGATATGGATGGACAAAACAGACATAGGGCTATAACAGGCTCCAGGCTCCATGCCCCATGCTTTCGCTCTGACCCTGTTTGAGGATTTGCTGTACTGGACCGACTGGAACACCCACAACGTAGAGAGAGCCCACAAATACACCGGTGCTAACCGTGTTGTAATGGGAAACAACACACACCGCCCTAATGACATCCACATTTACCACCCTTACAGACAGCCACGCAGTAAGACTGTATATCTTTCACTTCACCATTAACTTGTACTTGTTAACTTATATGATCCTTGTTTGATTGTTTTATTAACATTTTCCTAGGTGACAATCCCTGCAATGACCATCACCTGACCTGTAGTCACCTGTGTCTGATTGGCCCGGGTGGGACGACGGCCAGATGTGAGTGTCCAGATCACTTCATTGGTCTGGCAGTTGGCTTTAAGATACAGTGTGTGGCCGACTGCTCCAGCACTCAGTTCCGCTGTGGAGACAATGAGAAGTAAGTGAATCCATTCTCTAATGATAATTTAATGATCTTGAGCTCTTCCACTATTACTTTTCTTCTCTGTTTGTCTTTTGCCTCCAGGTGCATTCCCATATGGTGGAAGTGTGATGGTCAGTCAGACTGTGGGGATGGCTCCAATGAGCCTCAGACATGTTCTCCACGTTACTACCCAATTGGACGCTTCCAGTGTCAGGATGGGAACAGCACCTACCCGTTTTTCCTGTGTGATGGCCATAATGATTGTCCAGATGGATCTGATGAAGATGCTCCTCTCTGCAGTAGGCAACACTTTTATGCATTGTTATAATGAACAGTTTCTATAACAGTTTCTTCCCTCAGGCAATCCATCTCATGAACACTCGACAATAAACGCGGAACACACAACTATTATACATTATCCATTCACCACACTCACTTATTTTATTTTATTTCTCATTTCAAATTTGCACATACTTGACCTGTACATACATAATTGTCTATATTATATATTGTGTTTTTGCTGTTTTGTACATTGCCTATTTGTGTATTTGTATATTATTCTTTTATTATCTGTGTCCTGTCCTGTTGCTGTCTTTCTGTTGCACTGTGGCGCTTCTGTCACTACAACAAATTCCTTGTATGTATGTGTAAACATACTTGGCCAATAAAGCTCATTCTGATTCTGATTCTGATTCTGAATGACAGTAACAAGAACATTTGAAAAAGTTTATTTCAGTTTTTGGTTGTGTTGACTATTGAATCCGGTAACTGAACTGCATAGTTTGGTGTCCTGCTGCTAATTTTTAACATTAATGGTTACATGGCATTTGTACCCAGGTGACCATCGTTGCTCTGAGAACCAGTTCCAGTGTAAAAATAAGCACTGTATCCCAATATCCTGGCACTGCGATGGCGTGCAGGACTGTGCAGATGGCAGCGATGAGGAAGCTGACAGCTGTGCTAAGAAAACCTGCAAACCTGGACAGGTTCAATGCAAAAACGGACTCTGCATACCACCAAGCTATGTGTGTGACGCACAGAACGACTGCGGAGACCAATCAGATGAGCCGTATGATGAGTGCAGTGAGTGTCATGTCCCTTTGGGAAAATGGGCCATTCATTAACAGCTTGGAGTTAACTGACCTTTGATATTTGTCTTTGTTCGTAGTGGGTCCTGATCATAAGTGTGATGCAGACACTGAGTTCTCCTGCAAAACAAACTATTGTTGTATACCTCTGTGGGCTGTGTGTGATGGCACCAACGACTGTCTAGACAACAGTGATGAGCAGAGCTGCCATAAGTCCCATATAATGATTTTAAATATTCACAGGTTGACGCACAACAGAAACAAAAAAGCTTCAAACAAAACAGTTCTCCAGTACCAGAACAAGGCCAGCATAAAAGCAAATATGTGACCCTGGACCACAAAACCAGTCTTAAGTCGCTGGGGAATATTTGTAGCAATAGCCAAAAATACATTGTATGGGTCAAAATTATCCATTTTTCTTTTATGCCAAAAATCATTAGGATATTAAGTAAAGATCATGTTCCATGAAGATATTTTGTAAATTTCTTACCATAAATGTATCAAATCAAAAATTAAGTTTAGTAATATGCATTGCTAAGAACCTCATTTGGGCAACTTTAAAGGCGATTTTCTCAATATTCTGACTTTTTTGCACCCTCAGATTCCAGATTTTCAAATAGTTGTATCTCGGCCAAATTTTGTCCGATCCTAACAAACCATACATCAATGGAAAGCTTATTTATTCAGCTTTCAGATGATGTATAAATCTTAATTTTTAAAAATTGACACTTAAGACTGATTTTGTGGTCCAGGGTCACATATGGGCTATAATGCCAATCAGGACACAAGGTTGGATGCACCTGCTCATTCTATATTAATGCAAACGTCCATATTTTAGCTTCTTCAAAGTCACTATTCTTTGTCTAGATTCCAGCTCTGCACACTAACCAACATGAGATGCATCTTGGCATGATTTTAAACTGTATTCAATGAGTTGTCTTCATGCAGGACACTCTTTGGCAGCTTCTTACTGTCTTCACTAAACTCATCTATTTAAAAAATAAAATACAATTTTTGTTTTGTAAGCATTTTGTTTGCGTAAGATCTTAAATATTAGATTTAAAATGTAACAAGCCAGCTAATATTAGAGCCTCCTTTGTCATGATTCAACAATAAACATACATCCCTTTTGATGGATTATATAAAAGAGATTATAATTTAATTTACTTTGAACATTTATGAAATAAATGAAAATCAACCTCCCAATTTTGCTGCATGCAGATGAGCTGACCTGTGACCCTCTGGGAGATTTCCGCTGTGATAATCACCGATGTGTGCCCATTCGCTGGCGCTGTGATGGGAACAATGACTGCGGGGATGGATCTGATGAGAGAAACTGTGGTGAGTAATGCGTTGAGCCATCCATTACCTCTTAGGCATGTACTGTATGGAGCTCAGAGTTTTCATGTATGTGCTCATAGAACCAAGACCTTGCTCTGAGAGCGAGTATCGCTGTGACAACCAGCAGTGCATTCCAGGATCTTGGGTTTGTGACCATGACAATGATTGTGGGGACAGTTCTGATGAGCGAGACTGTGGTAAGTTGAAGTCAAAATAAATGAAACCCATTCACTCTTTTAACTCTTTCCTTCTTTTCAACTTCCCACCAGCACAGGTCACTGAATAAACAATGCATTTCTACTGTTCTCGTAGCTTTCTTACTAATCTAGTTGTCTAATAAACCAGACATTGTGTACTACAAATATTGTTGAATCTTTGACAACTTGCTTTCTTTCTCTTCTTTTGTAAGTCACTCTAGAATAAAGTGTCCATTAAATGCATGCACATGTAAATAGACATCAAGTCACTTCTGACATTTTTTAAATTTTTATTTATTTATTTATTCATGGGAATATACTGTTTCACTCAGAAATACATGACATTATGGCAACAAATACTGTATGCTACTGTTTACTAAATGCTACAGGTATACAGATTAAAAATGCATTAAAAATGCTAAAATACCGTACATGGATTCCCCTTTTTTTAGATTATTACTGGATTGACCAGTATTTTATTTTGTGTGCAGAGCTGCGGACCTCTCGTCCTGGAACATTCCAGTGTACATCTGGACACTGCATCCCAGAAGCTCTTAAATGTGACGGTTTTGCTGACTGCCTGGACTACTCTGATGAGTCCACCTGCCGTGAGTGTGCTGGGCTTGAAATATATGGATGTTTAAAATCTTCTTATTGCATATACTGAAAATCTTGATATTATTCTGTACCTTTTGTTTTTCCAACAGCAACTCGTTATCCTGGAGGATGCTGGTGTCCGTCAAACCAATTCCAGTATGACAACAAGTTGTGTGTGAACCAGCAGTGGGTATGTGATGGCTTCAATGACTGTGGAGACCGCTCAGATGAGCAACTCAGCCTCTGCTGTAAGACATTATAAGAAAATGAAATGATTATTTTTATAGATAATTTTAACCATTACAATTATAATACATGTCTCTTTAAGGTGCGTTATTAAGTCTAAACCTAAACCTGGAAATTCATGTTGGCTTAAGCTGGTCTTTTCAGCAGGAAATTGTTAACAGTGTCAAAATTGTTCTGTGATCAGGGAACATTACATGTGAAATGCCAGCCAAATTCCGCTATGACAATGGCTACTGCATTTATAGTGGTCTCATGTGCAACCAAAAAGACGACTGTGGGGATGGCAGTGACGAAGAGGAGGACAACTGTAAGAGATTCACACATCTAAATTTCTAAATTTACCATAATACATTACTGCAAAAGCTTAGGGTTGGTAAGATTTTTTAAGTCTCTTAAAGAAGTCTCTTATGCTCACCAAGGCTGCAGTTAAAAGAGTATTTCTTTTAGACACAATCCTTATTTTATATGTTATATAAAACATATTAGAAAATATTAAAAAGTATCGTATTTGAAGAAAATATTTTTAAAAATCTTATATTTTTATATGCAACCCTTTGTCTAAACATGAGTTGCATTCTGGGATGAACAGTATTGAAGGATTTCCCTTGATGCTGAGTATTGTTGGCTGCTTAGCACTAAAAACACTAAAGTACAATTGTTTAAGTGTATTATTTTTCAGAATTCTTTGGTCAAATAGAAAGTTCAGAAGAACAGAATTGATTTGAAATAGTTTTTTGGAACATTATAAATGTCTTTTACTGGCACCTTTTAATATTTTTTTTCAAAAAACAAATATCTTACTGACCCCAAACTTTTGAACCTCAATAAAGTTTTTGAGACAATAAAAGTCAATTTGGCAATAAATAAAATAAAGTTTTATCATGTTGAGTAGTTGTAGTTTATGTTTTTTATGTTAAGGAAATCTATTTTTACTGAAAAAACAACAAAAATACTGATTAAGAAAGCAATACTGATTAATTTGCAGTATGGTTGCATACTGTATTATGTATCTAGTGTAATATAACCTACTGTTGTTATGGTTAATGACGACCGTATGAATTGTGTTTTTAAATCAAGTCAGAAACCCACTCTCGCCCCCTGTACGCACAATGAGTTTAAATGCACTAATGGCCACTGTGTGGCTCTGCCTTACGTGTGTGACCACAACAACAACTGTGGAGACCTTACAGATGAGCTGGGCTGCAGTAAGTCAACAAATATTACCAAATATGATCCGTATATGTAGTAATCCTTGTACTAAGTTATAACTGAATTTTGTGAGAACTGCCTTAGATGGTGCCTGTGAGATAGTTGATGAGTGACTCTTTTCAGATTTTGGCCACGACCGCAACTGTGATAAGAAATTATGTCAGCACGAGTGCACAAACCTGAACGGCACTGGCTTCATCTGCTCTTGTAAACCTGGCTATGCTGTGGATCCAGATAACACCTTCCGCTGCAATGGTAGACACAAACAGACATATTAAGTACCTTTCTCTTTCTCTTCAGAGTGGAGAAAGTTTTTACTGCTAGTCTAATTTCTTTCAAAATCAGAATCTGTAATCTTTAAACAGAAAGTTTCACCTGTGTATGCCAGTACATCTGCCTTATCCCTCGCTGTTTTTCATGCCTGTCTCTTGCACCCCGCAGATATAGATGAGTGTTTAGAGTATGGCACGTGTTCACAGGCCTGCAAGAACACTAAAGGAAGCTATGACTGTGATTGTGCCCTGGGCTACAGGAAAGTGGGCACAGGCAATCAGTGTGAGGCTGAAGGTAGGATAGAAATTGTAAGGAACCACAAACAAGAATTTATGAGCATGTGTAGCATCTTAAAGCTCTTCTTTCTTAGGTCCTGGACCACTGCTCCTGCTGCCAGAGAACATTCGCATCCGACGCTACAACCTCCAGTCAGAGGAGTATCATGACTTTTTGCAGGAAGAGGAGCGCATTGTGGCGCTGGACTATGACTGGGACCACAACAACACTGGACTTAGTATGTACTCGATTCTAGGGCCTCAGCCCCTCAAAAATGTCATTACTCCTGTACTCTGTATTATGGAAGCCCATTTCCAAATAAGAAAAAAAAAACATCCTTTGGTAAATCATAATTATGAGACAAATAGTTATAATTCTGGTGAAATATTTGACTTTTTTTATCTCTTAATTATGACATTATATACCATAATTATATAAAATTTTTGACTTATGTCATACATTACATATTAAGGCCTCTAACACTAGCTTGCTCTATTCTTTTTCTGTCTGTTTTCTTTTTATTTATTATATAATAAAAAAAACCTTGCTACGTGTACTGCATTAAGCTTACTGAAACTTGTTATAGTACTTGCATATCATTGCTCTTTTGTAGATTTTGATTGCTTCCATTGTCCTCATTTGTAATTCGCTTTGGATAAAAGCGTCTGCTAAATGAATAAATGTAAATGTTTCATAATTTTGACTTTGTCATAATTTAAACTTTTTTTGTCCTGAATTACCTAAACAATTTTTTTTTTCCCATTGTGGCAGAAATGGCCTTCCATACTCTGTAGTATACGCCCAACACCTGGCTGTTCCTCCAAAGACACAAATAATAAATTATGAATTAGAAACGTATATATACTAAATAAATGCACATAACATTCAGTTTGATCAAAATGAAATTTGAGTTACAGTATTGCATTAATTGTGTTTGATGTGATTTGTCACCTCTCTTGTGTGTTTCAGGTATGGTGTATTTTACAGTAGAAGGAAATGGAGCATTGCCTGGTGCTATTAAAAGAGCTTATCTGCCAGCTGTGGATGATCACAATAATAACATTGCTGTTGCTCTCAAACTGGACATCAAGTACATCACCAAGCCTTATGGGATTGCAGTGGACTGGGTTGGCAGGTAAAAACTAAACTAAATATTCAAACTCTGCACTGAAGCTGAATGATTTAAAAAAATAATAATAATGATGGTTTTGGCAAAAGCAAATAATTAATCAGCCTGTAACAGCTCATGAGATTTTAATTTACTATACAGGAATTTGTACTGGGCTGATGCGCAGCTCAAATGTCTGGAGGTGGCCTTGTTGGACGGACGTTACAGGAAGCATCTAATTAAGACTGACCTGCAAGAACCCAATTCTGTGGCTGTAAACCCTCGTTTGGGGTGAGACTTACATCCTATTTGGCTGTGGTGTGTTTAAAGGGATAGTTTGCACCAAAATTTTGGTATCATTTCCGTATCCTCATGTCATTCCAAATCTACATTCTGTTATTTTATTTCTGGAGCATATAAGGAAAAAGTTTACAAAAAATAAAGACCAAAAAATTAGAAAGCTCTATTTCTCCTTCAAGCTCGCCTATATTTAAAAGCAAATGTTTGAATTTGTTTTGTCATGTCGTGATGCAGCATGCTCTACTGGATAGACAATGGCAACACGCCACGTATCGAAGGCTCCTGGTTGGATGGTCAAGAGAGAAGGGTTCTGGTGGACAGTGCTTTGGGTTGGCCTACAGGCCTGTCCATTGACTTCACAAACAACGACCGAATCTATTGGTCAGATGCAAAGGAGAGTCGCATTGAGTCCATACTACCAGATGGACAGAGCAGACAAATATCAGTTTTCATAGGTAAGAGTTTGAGTTGACTCAGTTTAAAGTTTTACTTGTTTAAATTGTTTTTATAATCTTGTCATGCTTTAAAGAAAAGCACTTATCTTGATGTGTTGACTAATATACGAAAGCACATGTAAAGTGCTTGTTTATCATTTTAACTGTAGTGTTATTCAAAATTACATTTAAAAATAAATATATTTTAAATTCATTCATCACTACCACATAATTTAAAGACAATAGAAGTAATTCTGAAAATACATGTAATCATGTATTTAAGTTCTACTTGAGCAGGTGAAAAAAACACTCAAAATTAAACTATTTGCATTTAACATCAATTTAAATTATAACACATTTTAATTGTAATTAACATGCAATTAGCCATCTTAAAAATAATGTTAGAATATTCTTTTAAAATAAAAGGGACATTCATGTCTTCTACCACATTTCTTCCCTGTCAGATGTAAGAAACCCTTTCAGTGTGAATGTATTTGAGGACCATGTGTACTGGAGCACGCAGGAGAAGGGTGAAGTGTTCAGACAGGACAAGTTTGGCAAAGGCACCAAAACCAGACTCCTAATAGCAGAACCTTGGCTTACCCAGATCAATGTCTACCAGCAGCAGAAATACAACTCTATAGCCTGTGAGTAACCACAATAAAAGCGAGATTTGCAGGATGACCTATAAATCCAGTCTGTGTTAACTTGAGCTTTGAACTTGAACTTTTATTATTGTGCTGATATAAAAAATGTCATGATGGCAGTTAGGATTTTGTTGGTCGCCACTTAAAGTGATATTAAAATGTAATGATGGTAGTTAGGATTTTGATGGTAGCCATTTAAAGTGATTTTGGAGATATGTAGTGGGTTGAACTGTCTCTGCCCCACAGTGAATAACCCTTGTAAGGGCACATGCAGTCACCTGTGTCTGCTGAGGCCAGGAGGCTACACCTGCGCCTGCCCAGAGGGCACCAGCTTCTTCCCTGGCAGCAGTACTGAATGTGACACAGGTGCCTTTTGTACTCCTTATCTGTCTTTATAGTCATCTTAACGATATGACCATAAACCAATTCATTTTAGCTATTGCAACCAACACTGTTGACGTCAATCTCCGGGTTCCAGTAATAAAAGATAAAAAGATAAAAGATATAAGTACTTACACTAAGACTGTGTGGCACATTTTACCGTTCAGCTCTAAATATAGCAGCCGCTCCCATCCAATTGTTTTTGTGATGTTTGATTTGATAGGGTTTGAGCCTGAACCCACCATGCCCCCTCCATGCCAGTGCAGGAGCGGTGGAACTTGTTATTTTGATGACAATAAGGCGCTCTGCATGTAAGCTTGTGTTCTGATATTGACATGCATGTTTCATAAGGAAAAAAAGTGTTTAAAAAGGTAGGGATGGATAAACTTGTGGATGTGGTAATGCTAACTGTTCATTCCCTGCTTATAGTTGCCCCCCTGAATGGAAAGGAGATTTCTGCGAAACCAGTGTTTATGGTGTAGTCACAACCTCAGGTACAATTTATGGCAGTACATGATATCAGCAAATCATGCAGCAACTTTTCAAGCTGTTGTCTTAGACAAACAAACAAGATGATATGACCCAAATCCTGTCTCTCTTTCTGTCCAATCATAGTTGCTATTGCTCTTGGAGTTACAGCTGTTGTGGCTCTTTTCCTGATTTGCCTGATATATTCTGCAAAAAAGAAGGAGAAAATTATGAACACTCTGCATAACATTAACCTGCCTATTAGTGTATCTAACTTCAGTAGGCCCAGCTTCTGGTGAGAATGAAAAAAGTGTATAATAAATATTAGTGAATATTAGAAAAAAAAAGAGAATATAATAAATGTAGATATTGTGCAGATATTATATACAGTTGTGGTATATAACAAAATAAACCTTTGGTTTGGTTTTACTTCATATAATTAGGGGTGGTAACTCTGAATGTTTTAACAACCCATCTGAATCGGAGAATGACAACAGCAACGTTCCCAAAGAGGTTTGTTCTCACCTTGTATTTTAAAACATATATCCAAAATATAGCATGTATAGTTTATTATAAATACACACTACCTGAGTCAGTTAGATTTTTTTTATATATATAAATTGATCATTTTATTCAAGAAGGATGCATTAAATTTATCAAAAGTGACAGTAAAGACATTTATAATGTTGCAAAGAAAAATCTATATCATTTTGAAATTCCTATTCATCAAAGAATACTAAAAAAGAATCAATTTCCACAACAATATTTAGCAGCACAACTGTCAAAACACTAATAATAAGAAAACGGGCAAAAGGTTCTTGTCATTTAGAGGTTTGGTTGCCATGTTAACATCTTTTGTCCTTTGGTCAATATCAGGAATCCAGCACATCAGTAGAAGTGGAGGGAAAAGGAAGGAGTTTTGAGAACCCAGCATACATTGAGGATGCACAGGGATCTCCTGCTGCACCTACTGCTGTAGCTACTGCAGTCATGAATGGGCCTGCCAAAGTATGACCTCTACTGGCAGAAAGGGTTTACTGCATGTTGTCTGTATTTTTAGTTCTAGACTGGATATTTTTGGTGAACTATTCCTTTTTCACCCAGACTTTTGGGTGAACTGCCCCTTAAATATTGACTGAAATTGTGAACTGAATCATTTAAAAGCTTTTTTGGCTCATTGTATTTTTTCTCTCTCTCTTACTTTCAGGAGAGTGTTGAAAACCCGATGTATGCTGCTGAGTTGAGCTTCGTGACCCAGCCAATTGATGGTGCAACCCCTGTCAAAGCAGATGCCACACCAGTCAACACTGAGCCTGACAAGGTTAGCCAAAGTGACAGTAACCACATGATGCATGCTTTATTGTCCTTGAAATGATCTTGCTTTGTTTGGTTGTGTGATTGGGTCAGACCTTTGAGAATCCAGCAACCATTCAGATAAAGAAAGACGGCAAGCAATTATGAACCATTAGCCCCTTCATTCATTTCGATTTAGTATATCCAGCCAAAGCGCTCACAAGGCAGCAAATATACATTAGGGATGTAGCTGTGCACAAAAATGATACTTACCTCTGTTTGAATTAGAAGTTCATTGTTTTAGGGTACAGCAGGGGAAAACTAAATAAAAAAATTGCCTTTTTTGTGTTAAATGGTGGCATACTGAAAAAACTATATAACTATAGATTTTATAACTATAAAACTACTAGATTTTAAAAGCTTCCACTTTTGGATGCAATATTATATATATACATATATATATATATATATATATATATATAGTCCAGGTAACTAAATTTAGAAGATCCAACCGATTTAGGCTTTTATTTACATCTAAATAATGATCAACACACATAGAGCACATCACATACTGTATGGTAAACAAGAAAGCTCAAACATTGAAATGTGATGCACAAGGTTTGTTCATGCAATGTACAACACTGCATTCAATCGGTAAGCATGTGCCAAACCAAAAGACAAGTACCAAACATTTTTTTGCTACAAATATGTGTACAGCTACTACACCTCTAAAATGAATAGTGTTAAACTTTTAGGTAAGATTTGGTTTCAGGCCTGTAAATGGGGCAAAGTCCTGGGGTTTAAAACAAATCCTAACAGAATGTTTGAGCAATATCAACATAGTGCTGCCATGCAAGCACTGTAGCAAAAAAAAACACCCTAAACACACCCACACACAAGGAGTTATTCTGAAGATGTGACAGAAAGAAAGATATAGAGTATGTGGGAGAGGACACAGAGGAGTTAGAGAGACATCAATAAGAAACAGCACAAACCCACAGGTGACCTTCATACCTCACAGCATGTTATAGAGATAGATCTGTGTTATGCCAGTCAGCTCTGAGCGTGTCAGTCATTAGGTTGTGTCTTAATTTCTTGATCCTTTTTTACACAGGCTGATACTTCACAGCAACAGAACGAGGTGGATATGCATGATATGTTCGACAATCCCTTATATATGGTGAGAAAAAGAGCTAAATATTGAATGCGTTCAGTGAGGGACTGTGTATGGGTTTGGGTAAATACCATGAATTGGTTTCATTTTGAGGATGTGTCCTAATAGTAATATAGTTCTGGCTCACCGATGTAAGCACACAGCCAGCCCTGTTGACATCCCTTCTCTCCTTATTCTGCTGAAAGCAGAAAGATGAATGCTGTAATACAATGAAAGCTATAACAGTGTGCCATGAAGGAGGGGCTCATTTAACAGCTCGTGAAGGCATGTCAAGGCCTCTGGGGAAAGAGAATTTCTCTCTCTGGTGAAGAAGGCAAATAAAAGAAGTGGAAGACCTTGAAAGTCTCCTTGAAAGTGATTGAGAGAGGCATCTATTATGTACACATAAATGAAACCGATCTTTGCTGAAAAGAGCATGATTATAGACAAAAAGGACATATCTGATAATCTGAAATTATTTCAATTTAATTTACACTAAGGGTGAATATTTGTATTTTTTTATGTTTTTGATTAAAGTCTCTTATGCTCACCAAGGCTGTAGTTTAAGCAGATACACTGTTTTCCACATTGGTAATACCAGTTGGTAAAACCAATAATAATAATAACTGAGCACCAAATCATCATATTAATGGCACTGAAGATTAAATTAATGGCTGCTGAAAATTCAGCTTTGCCATCACAGGAATAAATTACATTTTTTAAAAATATATTCAAATAGAAAAGAGATATTTTACATTTTAATATTATTTCACATTTTTTACTGCATTTTTGATCAAATAAATGCAGCCTTGGTGAGCATATATAAAATATATAACTAAACATATAAAATACAACTAAATATATGAAGGTTTACTGTATTATCTGAGTATTATATTAAAATTATATGTGCATTTAGAATTTTAATAAAATATTCTACATTTTGTGTATGATATAAATAGCGAATTTATAATTTATGAATTTCTTAATTACTACAAACACAAATGTTTTTATTACTGGCATTTGCTATGGTTATGTTCTATGAATATGATACTTTGGGATTCTATTTTTAACAGCTATCAAAGCATTCTCATAACATTCTGTGCTATTTAAAAGTCAATATACCGCACTGTTTAGCAAGTGAGGCATGAACTGTAACTGAGTGTCTCAAAATTAGATCAAAATACTTAATTTGAAATAGACTAATGAAAGGTCAGGCCCTCGGATGCTTAAAATATGGCTGTGACACAGATCTAGCTTGATTTCTTCCTTCGAGACCTGCGAGGAGATTGATTTTTGCAAATGCAGATTCATTCTCTTTTTGCTTAATTCCTGCTCACTTATCATTCCCTCCGTACCCGAGACATGATTTCCCCACATCAGCAGAAACGGTAGTAAATTATGGCTGGTAAATTATGGCTGCAATGTAGCATCCATCTACTCGCATGTGATTTAGGTCTCTATTTGCAGGGAGTTACAACAAAGTTTTGGACAACAAACATGCCGTAAACTGTGAATAGTTTTGTTGGTTGTTCTTTTTAATATATTTTTATAGATAAAGATTTGCACTGAGATACTTCAGACGACTGTAAATTGTTGCAATGATTCATTTTAATTGACATATTCACTCTTTGAATGTTTTTGTGTATTTTTTTTTAGTGTGTGTATGATTAGTATGTTTGATATCATAATAATAAAGTATAATAATGTCTTGCAAAACGTTTATGGGTGAGATCTGTGAGGATTTTTAATTTCATCAAAATGTAATCCTAAAAAATGTAAACTGTGCCTTACACTGAATCATTTAAAAGTTGGCAAGATGTTTATATGAAAGAAGTATATCAGGATGCATTAAAAATACAGCAAAAAACAGTATGTCATTTAAAATGTCATTTGGCAAAGCATTACTCCAGCTGCGATCTCAAATGATCCTCTTGACTCGGTTGTCAGAAAGAACACGCCAGTGTCCATTTTTGTTGCTATCCTAGTCTTCTACCCATATGTACTACAAACAAATTTTATTATGAAAAGTTACAAACACCAGGTTTTTGATGGAAGCAAAAGACTCACATAAGTACAAGGCACTGTTCAGATTCAGCGGCGCTGCCGATCAGCTCTTGCCGTATCACAGTGAGCATCATTAGAGGAGAGAGAGAGAGGAAGAGGACCAGTGGGGGATGGTGATAGAGCGATAGATTGAAGAAGGGCGGGCTGAAGATTGTATGTGAGTGAGAGAGAGAGAGGGACGGAGGGAGGAGGGGGGTAAGGAAGAACCGAGATACACTGAGCCAGTGTAGCAGGAATCGCCTCAGAGATGCCGAGGGTCTCTCCATGAAAGCGGAAACGCTCTCACTCACGCACGCACAGGCGGTGAAAGGTAAGACATACGGGGGCGTTCTCCCTTTTGCATGCTGGGTGTATAATCCGCTCTGCAGACAGAGTGAACAGCAGGGGGGAGGATTCAGCACTTAAAAGGATCTCAGCATCCAGTGATGCATTTTTCACTGGCCACATTCCCTGACGGACAGTTTCGGAGAGACTCTGGGAAGCACGTCCGCTGGAATGAGGTAGAGGGATGCTGGGTATAGGCTACCGTAATATCTCTCAGATTCCCTTTATTTTGTCACAGTAAATGCATTCAAAGAGCATTACTGAATTAGGTGAACTGAAAAATAGTGATTTAAATGTTGTATTTTGTGTGTTTTCTGTTTTGTTCCTCCCGAGATTCTGCTTTGAGACTGTTTTGAAGGTATTCCCTTGCACCTGTGATTTGTGTTTTGTCATGACTGTGTGTGTGGTCAGGTTTACCTGCATTATGGGTTTTAAGAAGGAAAATGCTCAATAAACATACTAAATAATGTCTTAGTGACAATATAAAAATGCAAAAGGGTTCATATAAAATGATATTATATTGTGCTCTGTATAAAACCAGTAGAAGTCAATGAAAAGTCTACAGCATGTGTGTGTGTGTACAGGCATGCAAGATCATATGCAACCTGTCAACTAATGAACCTGCTTGTAACACGTTTTTCATATGCAATATTGTGACGTGTTTTGATTTGATGGACAGGCTGTTTTCTAATATCTACTGAATCTGAATGAATTAGGCTCTATCCCATAAGGCTTAATGACTCCTGCTGATGTCATTTACGATAATCTTCTCCAAAGAGATTTAATTTGATGTGTTTGCTTGTGTCTACAAGCATTTATGTATATAATGCACACACACATACACACACCAAAAGAGAGCTAGAACTGTCTGCACTAATGGTGGCCTTTAGCAGTGCGTGATAGTGAAAGGGACAGATGGTGGCAGAAGGGTGGCTGAATGACCTTGTCCCCCAGCAGGGCACATTTTCAGCTTTACATGAATCATTCTGTAAGGGCGAGAACTGGGCAAAAGAACCCCTGTTCCTCTAGAGAATGAGAGGATGATAAAAGGTCAGACAGAACAGGCCCGAGGTATTCAGACTGCAAACCAAAAGTAACCATTTGCGATTTGGCATTTGTACCATTCATGTTTTGTGGTATTTTCTATATGACATTTTTACCAATGATATTTTCAAATGGTTGGGCAGCTGAGCTGCAAAGTACTAGCAAGATGACCCTGATCTCAGCATATGTCTGGTGAAAATCTTCTCAATGCAGCTGCAGCATATGAGGAAGATGGAGAGAGACACAGAGCAGCATAATCTTTCCATCACGCACGTCATAATCAGAGCGAAAGGGAAAGAGAAATAGAGAGATACTTTTGGGCCTTTGAGAGAATCAGCATGGATTAGAAGGGCTTTTAGAAAACCAAAAGTCTGTAGTAAGGTTACAGCTTGTCTGGTACAAGCCGTACCAAACTTTCAGAACATGACACCCTTCAATATTTCACTTTTACTGGGGGTTTAAGCTCCTTGTGTTAAATATACAGATTCAAAATATCTCTCTGTGTCACAGATTAAATCTTTCATCAGCACAAGGATGTGATTTCTAAAACCATAGGCCTCTGTTTGTATGATAGGAGGCTTGAGATTGATTTTTTTTTTTTTTGCTGAAATCTAAAATCACAAATATAGTCAATCAAACCACATTTTGCAATGTTTTCAGTTGTGTCCTGTGTTTACCAATGTACAATTTATACAATCATGAAATACGGAAGTAAAAACAGTTAAATGGTTAAATGTATGATACCTGACCATATAGTGAAAAAAATGTAAATGGTTTAACATTGCATTAATTTGTAATTTTACTGTAAAATACTGTCAAATGTAATAACTACAATTTACCTTATCATTTATGGTAAAAAAAAAATCTAAAAGGAAATTCCCAGATATATTTTGTTAAAATATTTATTTCTTCTCATTTTTATAGTTTATAATGTACTGTACCTCATGGTGTTTTTTTATTATTATTATATAGTTAATGTTTATTGCACTATTTTAGTCTCATGTGTGTTACCCCTATGAATATTGGCCATGTTGAACAGGCCACTTAGGATGAAATCTGATTCATCATGGGGTTTTCTGTTGTACCACCTGTATTATAATCATGGCTATCAGTGCATTTAGGATACAGAACAGATTTTGATAGTTTAAGTAGACTTGTTAATTGATACTATACAGCTATTATAAAACATAGCTTTAAAGTTTAAGTTTTAAATGGACATACACACATAATACCAAAAACATTCACACTGTCACACAACTTAAAAGTTTCCCCAATGGGATCACAAGAACATGCAAAGGTTATAATTGGAACTTAAAAAGGTTCTCCAGTGGAATCTATGTTAAAGTGCACTGCCTTTTCAAGAAACTCGTTTTCAAGCGTTGCATTGAATGTTTAGGGCTATTTTGTATTGAGTTGTAGAAAGGCTAAATGATTTAACCATACACTATGTCTGCAATCAAACTGAAAACCATCATTTTCAGACTAGGTAAAAAGGAGCCTCTTACTTTAGTGCAGAGTATATTGTTTCATGAGATGTCTCTCTGGATGAAATGCAGTGATAAAGTATTGATTGTTGTTGCCATGGGGATTATTTCCTGAGGGACTCATTTTCAAGTGAAGTGATCATATTTCTACTTACTTCACTCATTTACTGTGAACTGTGCAGACCACCAGAATTTATATCCCCCTCTAAAGAGAGATGCTTTCCTTCAACTGACTTACAACAACATTTTATCCTGATTAAACTGAGATGACTAAGTGTAATTTAATTGAATGCCATGCCTAATGACTATTGTCATATCTTTCATTCTCCCTTTCTCTTCTCTTCTCTTCTCTTCTCTTCTCTTCTCTTCTCTTCTCTGCTTGTTTTGTTGACTGGGTACAGTCTATTTAAAAAAAAAAAAAAAAAAAGCCAAATTCCATGATGGGGTTTGTTACTTCATAACACAGCAAATATCATTGGCTTTTAAAGCCATTTCAATGAAATTATCAAATGAGCATAAAATATTATTACCCTCTAATTGTGTCGTACAGGATCCACCTCATTGATTTGATGTGCCACATCATTTTTGAACAGCTATTTACCACGCAATCCATAGAAGGGAACAGTTGTAATATTAAGGGTTTCCTAAAGTTGGCTTGTGCCATTTTATTTCTAACAGGCTTTTCAGATGAGCCCACATTTTGAGTGACCTGAGAGAAGAGGAGAACTATTTTTCCTTCGTCTCTGTCTGTCTCATGAGCAGCAATGCCTGTTCTCTCACCTACCACAGGTACGTCATACAGTAGCTGTGACTGAAAAATGAGCTCACTTGATCATCATAACAAAGAACAGTCATTTCTTCCTCATTAAAAAAAGTACATATAAAGAAATTGTTTAAAATCATGGACATTCACATAAGATTCCAGTCAGTTCAGCTGCCTATTAAAAGTTTTTCATGTTTTAGGCCTACATGGGAAAATGTTGAGAACACAGGATCAGTTGAATACTATTTGTTTAATCACCTATTATGAAACATTATACTATGAAGCAGTTTTGCTGACAGAATATTTTAAATATGGCTAAAGCCTTTTTCAATACTATTGGTAAATTAAGATCTTTGTTTTTATGTGATATGTGAAGTCCTGGTGTATTGGTCAATGCAACATTATTATATTATTTATGTTTCGAAAAAGTATACAGAAAAGGAATAACTGTACAATTTTAAAGTATAATTTTTTATTTTTTTTTATCTTGCAGGTTTGCATGAGATGCTAGCCCTCCTCACCTCCCAGCTGCATCCAGATGCCAATCACAAAGAGGACATGGTTTTCCTCAGGGAGGTCTTTAGTGAGAGGAGCCTCAGCTATCTTATGAAAGTGTGTAAAGCTGGAGATAATGTCTAACATCTTAATATTGTTTTTGCGAATGATTATCCATATGTAGTGACCTTTCATGCAGATCCATGAGCGACTCAGGCAGTTCCAGCTCCAGAGCCCGACCCCAGTGCTCCACAGCGCATCCTGTCTGGCCGAAGACGTAAGTGGCATCTCTACTTCGACTGCAAACAATCAAATCTTCATTATATGTGACCCTGGACCACAAAACCAGTCATAACTCATAAGTAGTACAGGTATATTTGTAACAATAGCCAACAAAATGTTGCATGGGTCAAAATGATCAGTTCTTATTTTATGCCAAAAATCATTAGGAAATTAAGTAAAGATCATGTTCCATGAAGATATTTTGTAAATTTACTACTGTAAATATACCAAAACTTAATTTTTGATTAGTAATATGCATAAGAACTTCATCTGAACAACTTCAAAGCTGATTTTCTCAGTATTTTGATTGTTTGTTTTTTGCACCCTCAGATTCCAGATTTTCAAATAGTTGATTCTCAGCCAAATATTCTCCTATCCTAACAAACCGTATATCAAGGGAAAGCTTATTTATTCTTGATGGTAAATCTTAATTTGAAAGTGACTAGTTTTGTGGTCCAGGGTCACATATATCTTATATATGACTTATATATAGAACCTAATAAATATACTAATATATATCTAATATATACAACCTTTCAAAAGTTGTTCAAAATGTTAGTGATATTTTTTAAGGTTTCTGAAATGTTTCTCTTTTGCAAACCAAGACTGCATTTACTTCATGAAACAGGTCATGAAACAAAAATACAGTAATATTGTGAAATATTATTTCATTTATATTTATAATATTTAAATTATATTTAAAATAACAGTTTTTATTGTAATATATTTTAAAATGTAATTTATTCCTGTAATGACAAAGCTGAATTTTCAGCAGCCTTTACTCCATTCTTCGGTGTCACTTGTTCCTTCCGAACTCATTATATGGTTATTTAGTGCTCAAGAAACATGTTGAAAACAATCATACTGACCCAAAACATTTGAACATTAGTATATGTAAAACAGCAACACATGTTTAAGGCTAGATGTTTTTAATGAAAAATAAAAACAGTGATTAAGTGTGGGTTTTTTCACTGTAGTATTAAATGTTGCCATGTTTTTGCATTTTTGATGATATTGATCTTGTGGTTTTGCACTGACAGGTCGCAGAGGAGCTACAGAATGGGCCACTGGAAGAAGACGAGAGAGAGCTATTAACACTTCTTACTGCTCCACATGTGAAGGTGCAAAACTCACACTTGTGTCTTTGTAGAGATTTTCCTGACTGTTGATTTTCCTATTTCATGTCTTTGTGTTGAATTTTCAGAAAAATACTCCATTGATCTTAAATTGCCCTTAAGTACAATTTACGATATTTTTAGAAATAAATTCAGATGCATATAAACACTTGCCCCATTATATTATAATAATCTGTCAAATTGAAAACCGCAGCATGGGTATGTAAATTCTATAACAGATATAATGCTGACACCATAATTCCTGTTAAATCAGTATTTAAATGAAGCTTGACGTAATTAAGCTTAATTAATTTCTATTTGATAGTGAGCGGCATGACAAAATAGAATCGGATGACATTTTACAGCCTTCTAATTAGACTCGCTCAGTGTCCTCTTCTCTGTTTTTTTACCATTCTGTGTCAAGCGATCTACACCTACATGCTAATTCTCTCTCTCTCGTTCATACACGAGCACATTCTTTCTTCCACAGCACCATTGGGTCATCTTGTCAACTTTTGTTGGGATTTTTCTCTCCATCAGGCAGTGCTAACAGTACATGACACAGTGGCACAGAAGAACTTTGAGCCTGTGCTTCCCCCTCTACCGGATGATCTAGACGACGAACTGGAGGAGGAATCAGTAAAGATTGTGCGTTTGGTGAAGAACAAGGAGCCTCTTGTGAGTTTCAGTATTGAGCTGTTTTGTCAACAAAATGGACTAATATTCTTAATATACTGTCCATTATCATTAAGATATGCAAAATATGGGCTTATATTTCATTTCTGCAATCAATTATGTCTCTTTAGGGTGCCACCATCCGCAGGGACGAAGTAACTGGGGCGGTAGTGGTTGCTAGGATAATGAGGGGAGGAGCTGCAGACCGTAGTGGTGAGTGACTTTTTTTTTTTCCTCTGTGGAAACTGTTTTTTTACACTGTGGCTGGACAACAGCAAAATCTCTCTCAGCAGATTTGATGTAACATAATCTGTGATGACGCAATCAGGGACCATGCGAGTCAAAAACTGACTGTAAAACCCATGACAGACGACTCAATTCTCAATGGAGAGATAAAGAGAGGGAATTGAATAACTATTTATTTAAATGTTACGCAAAGAATTTACTGAGAATCTCTCCTATTAGATATCCAAAACGACATTTTGAAAATTAGATGTCAGCAACAAGGGGAGACTGTAATCACAGCAGAAGCATTATTTTTTTCCAAATTAATAGCATTCTGAGCAGCGGATTTTTCTTATCACAAGCAAAATATTTACTAAAATCCTTGAGATTATGCTTTGCTTTGGGATTACAGATTATACTGGAAATATACAGAGCAGATTTCATGGTTGCCATGGAAATTCTGTTGAAATATGACATGGACCTTGCAAACTAGGTTGTCCTATTGTATAATGAGTGTTTGTATGCAGTGTTATGCAGTTCCTAGAAACACAGCTTTATTAATTTATTAAGTTTAAAAAGTGTACCAGAAAACCTTGTATCAGAGAGTGTTGAAGAAAAAGTACAATATCATCAAGGGGAATAAAATGTTTGATCAGAGAAACTCAGAAAAACCCTCAATTTACTGAATTTACTAGAAATATTTCATTGAATTTTTGGGGGGTTGAATAATTTCATAAATTAATTTAGAGAGCCAGTTTCACTATATAAAATATAATAGTTATAATAGTATATAACAGTAATTTTTTAAAGAAATATTTTTAAACAGCTCAATTGTTATGAATTATGAAGATAATATATGGTGTATATATTATAATATTATGAAGATAATTTATCATGAAATAGAAGTACTTTCACTATAGTGAAAGCCTTAGATAGAATTTTTTTTTTTTTTTGGACCCCACTGTATTTTAAATGCACCACGATGACTGTTCACTGAATTCTCCTTCAGGTCTGGTACATGTTGGAGATGAGTTAAGGGAGGTCAATGGAAATCTCATTATACACAAACGTCCTGAGGAGATCAGCCAGATTCTGGTGTGTTCACTATTCCTCTGCTGTTTTACAAAAGCTGAGTCATTCCCGTAAGATTCCTTAGCTGAAAAGGCACTTACCTGATTTAGTGTCCTTGACTGTTTATTGTTTGTCGGTCTGCAGTCTCAGTCTCAGGGCTCGATCACTCTGAAGATAATCCCTGCCATTAAGGAGGAGGATAGATTCAAGGAGAGTAAGGTGAATGTAATCACTT
>JAFVLL020026287.1:23274-53968 GCA_021397915.2 Tor tambroides
GCCTACTATTCTGCTACATACTCAAAAGTATGTACTTTTTCTTCACAAAAAGAGTACATACTTTTAGGGCATAGTATAAGTAGGCGAATTGGGACACAGCACAGGTCTGAACTGATATGGCAATATTGACGAACTTGCTGTTTTGACAAGGGGCGGGGCAATACTGAAACACCGTCTAAGCTGTTCTCCAATCACAACGCACTGGGACAGCTAACCAATCACAACACATTTCGTTTTTCGGAAGGCGGGCCTTCATCAAACCCGGAACAAATCGAGCCGTTTGTGTCCGGCTGGGGAGAAAGGTATTGCAATAATGTAAATTATGTGAAAAATAATGCATTTTCGAACCACCAAGCATGAGAGCATGTTCTAGTACACCACCAAAGCAAAATAAAGACTTTGTAAAAGAGCATAATAGGACCCCTTTAATATTAGTTTAAACTGTAACACATTTTAATGGTAATTAGCATGCAATTTGGCATCTCAAAAATAATTTTAGTATATTCTTTTAAAATAATAAGGACATTCATATCTTCTACCACATTTCTTCCCTGTCAGATGTAAGAAATCCTTTCAGTGTGAATGTATTTGAGGACCATGTGTACTGGAGCACGCAGGAGAAAGGTGAAGTGTTCAGACAGGATAAGTTTGGCAAAGGCACCAAAACCAGACTCCTGATAGCGGGACCTTGGCTTACCCAGATCAATGTCTACCAGCAGCAGAAATACAACTCTATAGCCTGTGAGTAAACAATAAAAAGCGATATTTGCATGATGACCTATAAATTCAGTCTGTGTTTAAAGTTTTATTATTGTGCTGTTATAAAATATGTCATGATGGTAGTTAGGATTTTGTTGGTAGCCACTTAAAGTGATATAAAATGTAATGATGGTAGTTATAGATATATAGTGGGTTGAATTGTCTCTGCCCCACAGTGAAGAACCCTTGTAAGGGCACATGCAGTCACCTATGTCTGCTGAGGCCGGGAGGTTATACCTGTGCCTGCCCAGAGGGCACCAGCTTCTTCCCTGGCAGCAGTACCGGATGTGACGCAGGTGCCTTTTATGCTCCTTATCTCTGTCTTTATAGTCATCTTAATGATATGACCATAAACCAGTTCATTTTAGCTATTGAAACCAACACTGTTGACGTCAATCTCCAGGTTCCAGTAATAATAAAAGATATAAGTACTTACACTAAGACTGTGTGGCACTTTAACTGTTTAGCTCTAAATATAGCAGCTGCTCCCATCCAATTGTTTTTGTGATGTTTAATTTGATAGGGGTTGAGCCTGAACCCACTATGCCCCCTCCATGCCAGTGCAAGAACAGTGGAACCTGTTATTTTGATGACAATAAGGCGCTCTGCATGTAAGCATGTGATCTGATATTGACATGCATGTTTCATAAGAAAAAAGTGTTTAGAAAGCAGAGATGGATAAACTTATGGATGTGGTAATGCTAACTGTTCATCCCCCCCTTATAGTTGCCCCCCTGAATGGAAAGGAGATTTCTGTGAGACCAGTGTTTATGGTGTTGTCACAACCTCAGGTAAAATTTATGGTAGTACATGATATCAGCATATAAGATATCATGCAGCAAGTTTTCAAGCTGTTGTCTTAGGTAAACAAACAAGACAACATGACTCAAATCCTGTCTCTCTTTTTGTCCATTCACAGTTGCTATTGCTCTTGGAGTTACAGCTGTTGTGGCTCTTTTCCTGGGTTGCCTGATATATTCTGCTAAAAAGAAGGAGAAAATTATGAACACTCTGCATAACATTAATCTGCCTATTAGTGTATCTAACTTCAGTAGGCCCAGCTTCTGGTGAGAATGAAAAAGTGTATATAATGTTTATTAGTGAATATTAGAAAAAAGTGAAAATAATGAATGTAGATATTGTGTAGATTTTATATACAGTTGCCGTGTATAACAAAATAAACCTTTGGTTTTGTTTTATGTCATATAATTAGGGGTGGTAACTCGGAACGTTTTAACAACCCACCTGAATCGGAGAATGACAGCAGCAACTTTCCCAAAGAGGTTTGTACACACCATGCATTTTAAAACATATCCAACATATAGCATGTACAGTTTATTATAAATACACACTGATTTGTTTTTTTGTTTTTTTATTATAAATTAATCATTTTATTCAGGAAGGATGCATTAAATTGATCAAAAGTGACAGTAAAGACATTTATAATGTTACAAAAGATTTCTATTTCAAAAAATTATATATTTTTAATTCCTGTTCATCAAAAAATACTAATAAAAGTATCAGTTTCCACTACAATATTTAGCAGCACAACTGTTTTAAATACTAATAATAAGAAAATTTTTCATGCCAGTTAGTGGTTTGTTTGCCATGTTACAGTTTTTTTCAGCTGCTTACACATATTTTCAAAACTTTGCCTCTCTTTTTCAAAACTTTACACACAAATCCCAGAATTGCACACACAAAATGCAAATTGCCTCACATCTCTTGCAAAATGAAGCACTGAATTCAAAATATCACAAACACATCTCAAAAGCAAACATTTGTCTTACGTTGCAAACACCTTTGCCATAATATTATATTTTTGGATATATCATATACACACAGTTATTCAAAACCTAAAGCTCTTCTTTCATGAGCTCCTATGTACATTTCTGTACAAGATTGAAAGTAATGGGCAGAGAGATGTTGAAAAATTCACAGTAAACAGGAAAGCAAGAAACAACAAACTATATTTTTTTTTTTAACTTTTTTACTGTAATTTGTGGTTGTGAATACAGTATTACACAGTACTAAAGAAAATAAATACATTGTTTGCATCCATTGTTCAAAACCTACAGTTTTTCTCAGTTGCTTTGGTGCATTTCTCAAATCATCCTTACTGTAATATTGGCAAAGAAGTATGTGAATTTCTCAAAACAATTTGTACAAACAGCACCACACAATGGATTACCTGCAAAAGCCTGTAACTTACTCAAAATCTATAGTTCATCTCTCAAAGGTAAGTATTTATGTCAATGAACATATCAGTGCCATCAGAACAGTCCTTGTGTCATTGTTCACAAACAAGTCAAACTGCTTAGTTATGTTGTCAGTATAACAGTGCACTCTCTTAGTATTACCTGATGTAAACTATGACAACAGTTTGGATGACAGTTACTGTATTGAAATGCAGAAGGCTGCACTTCTTATGTATGCCATAAAAGTACAAATTTACACATTACTGTATGTGGGATATTGATTGAAAGAGACCGGATAGGATTCACAGTTACATTTTTGCTAGTGGTCTGACAAAAAAAAAATAAAAAAACCACATTACATCATCATTGGGATATAGAAAGGAAAAGAAATATGGGCACAAAGACGAAAATACAACATTAGAAAGGCAAACACAGGAAACATCCCTTAGGCAGAACTTCATGAGGAATTTCAGAGAACTGGTTTATCATTGGCTGATCTACATCTCTTCATTAGTGAAAGTCAAGATTCACCTGCACAATTCATGGCAAAAATACTACAGTAATAGAAATGTGTAAAAAATGAACTTGTTCAAAACTGCTATTATGTGAGTAGATGATGTGGAGGTTAAACAAGTAGTTTTGAGAATTTCATTTCTGATCTGAGAAATGCACCAAAGCAACTGAGAAAAACTGTATAACTTTACCTGTGGCCTATTTTTAAGCCTATTCTAAAGCCATGATTGGTTGGTGTTAAGTAAAGCAATGAGAGTTTGCATATGTGAGGACTTTGTGTGAGGCACTGATGAATTAGTGTGGCATTTTAAATGGTTGTGTTTGAAAAAGGAAATCAAGAGACTTCCTGTTAGTTTTTTTGTGTGTTACATAGAGAATTGTGTGTTGTGTTTTGCAAAAAGTGTTTTATGAAATTGAAAACTGAGTCAAAGGCCAAAAATTAGTGCATGGTTTTGCAGATTTGGTGTGTGGTGCTGGTGTTTGAGTGTCAGGTTTCAGAAATTGTGTGACAAGTAAAGATTTTGTGTGTAAGCAGTTGAAAAAAACTGTAATATCTTTTGGCCTTTGGTCAATGTCAGGAATCCAGCACATCAGCAGAAGTGGAGGGAAAAGGAAAGAGTTTTGAGAACCCAGCATACAGTGATGATACACGGGGATCTCCTGCTGCACCTACTGCTGTTGCCACTACAGTCATGAATGGGCCTGCCAAAGTATGACCTCTACTGGCTGAAAGAGTTTACTGCATGTTGTCTGTATTTATGTCAAATACCTATTTTTAAATATTTAGTGCTAGGCTGGATATTTTTGGTGAACTATCCCTTAAATGTTGACTGAAATTGTGAATTGAATCATTTAAAAGCTTTTAAGGCTCATTGTTTTTTTTATTCTTTTACTTTTAGGAGAGTGTTGAAAACCCGGTGTATGCTGCTGAGTTGAGCTTTGTGACCCAGCCAATTGATGCTGCAACCCTTGTCAAAGCAGATGCCGCACCTGTCAACACTGAGCCTGACAAGGTTAGCCATAGTGACAGTAACAACATGATGCATGCTTTATTGTCCTGGAAATGATCTAGCTTTGGTTGTGTGATTGGGTCGGACCTTTGAGAATCCAGCGACCATTCGGATAAAGAAGGACGGCAAGCAGTTATCAATCATTAGCTCCTTCATTCATTTAGATCTAGTATACCCTACCACACCAGCCAATGCACTCACAAGGCAGCAAATACATTAGGGATGTAGCGGTACACAAAATTATGGTTTACTACGTACCTCTGTTTTGAAGTTGATGATTTTGTTCCTATTACACTCCATCAGTTTGACCCACATGTGCACGCCAGTGCTCATTCAGTGAAGTTTAAGAAACTTCAGACATCATTTACTCATCCTCATGCCATTCCAAACCCATAAGACTTTGGTTTATTTTAGAAAATTATATTTTTTATGAATGCTATAAGGTTTCTGTCTCTCCAGGTAACTCCAACAGATCCAACAGATTTAGGCTTAATAATCTAAATAATGATCAACACAAATACATAGAGCACATCACATACTGTATGGTAAATAAGGAAGCTCAAACATTCATGTGTGATTCATAAGGTTTGTACAATACTGCACAACACTGCTTTCACTCGGTAAGTGTGTGCCAAACCAAAAGACATGTACCAAAAAGTTTTGCTACAAATATGTGTACACCTCTAAAATAAATAGTGTTAAACTTTTAGGTAAGATTTGGTTTCAGGCCTGTAAATGGGGCAAAGTCCTGGGGTTTGGGGTTTAAAACAAATCCTAACAGAATGTTTGAGCAGTATCAACATAGTGCTGCCATGCAAGCACTGTAGCAAAAAAACACCCTAAACGCACCCACACACCAGGAGTTATTCTGAAGCTGTGACAGAAAGAAAGATATAGAGTATGTGGGAGAGGTGGACACAGAGGAGTTAGAGAGACATCAATAAGAAACAGCACAAACCCACAGTTGACCTTCATACCTCACAGCACGTTATAGAGAAAGATCTGTGTTTTAGTTGAACCTGTTATGCCAGTCAGTTCTGAATGTGTCTGTCATTAGGTTGTGTCTTAATTTCTTGTTCCTTTTTTACACAGGCTTATACTTCACCACTACAGAGTGAGGTGGATATGCATGATATGTTCGACAATCCCTTATATATGGTGAGAAAAAGAACTAAAGATTGAATGCGTTCAGTGAGGGACTGTGTATGGGTTTGGGTAAATACCATGAATTGGTTTCATTTTGATGTACGGGGGAAGGATGTGTCCTAATAGTAATATAGTTATGGCTCACCGATGTCAGCACACAGCCAGCCCTGTTGACATCCCCTCTCTCCTTATGCTGCTGAAAGCAGGAAGATGAATGCTGTAATATAATAAAAGCTATAACAGTGTGTCGTGAAGGAGGGGCTCATTTTAACAGCTCGTGAAGGCATGTCAAGGCCTCTGGGGAAAGAGAATTTCCCTCACTGGTGAAGAAGGCAAATAAAGGAAGTGAACGACCTTGAGAGTCTCCTTGTTGAAATGACTGGGTGATTGAGAGAGGCATCTGTTCTGTATAGGCATAAAGGAAACTGATCTTTGCTGTAAAGAGTACAGTTATAGACAAAAAGGACATATCTGATCATCTGAAATTATTAAAATTATAATTTACAAGTATACACTAAGGGTGAATATTTGGATTTTTATGGTTTTGATAAAAGTCTCTTATGCTCACCAAGGCTGTAGTTAAAACAGATACACTGTTTTCAACATTGGCAATACCAATTGGTAAAACCAATAATAATTGATAATAACTAAGCACCAAATCATCATATTAATGGTATTGAAGATTGAATTAATGGCTGCTGAAAATTCAGCTTTTCCATCACAGGAATAAATTACATTTTAAATAGATTCACATAGAAAACAGTTATTTTAAATTGTAATATTATTTCACAATATTTTACTGTATTTTTGATCAAATAAATGCAGCCTTGGTGAGCATAAGAGACTTCCTTTATTTTAAAAAAAAAACATTAAACATATTAATTATTCCAAACTTTTGACCTGTATAACTATTATTCTATTATCTATTAGAGTATTGTACTAAAATGTATGTGCATATAGAATTTTAATATAATATTATACATTTTGTATAAATAGCAAATCTATAATTTATGAATTCCTTAATTACTACAAACGTAAATGTTTTTATTACTGTCATTTACTATGGTTATGTTCTATGAACATGATACTTTTGAATTCTATATTTTAACTGCTATCAAAACATTTTCATAATATTCTGTGCTATTTAAAATTCAATATACCACACTGTTTAGCAAGTGAGGCATGAACTGTTACTGAGTATTTCACAATTAGATCAAAATACTTAATTTGAAATAGACTAATGAAAGGTCAGGCCCTCAGATGCTTAAAATATGGCTCTGACACAGATCTAGCTTGATTTGCTCCTTCGAGACCTGCGAGGAAATTGATTTCTGCAAATGCAGATTCATTCTCTTTTTGCTTAGTTCCTGCTCACTTATCATTCCCTCCATACAGAGACATGATTTCCCCACATCAGCAGAAACGAAAGGTACCTAATGGCACCTAACGGCTGGGTAGATAATGATATATACAGTAGTGATTCAAGTAAAATTGAAATGTTCCTCTGCTACCTCTGTGCTACCTCTTCTAAATTTGAGATGAAGAGTCCAAAATTGTCTAAAATTGAGGAGAGACACCTGATACACATTTCTCTTGTCTTGGCAGGATGCACCACGAACACACAGCCAGGGAGAATCTACAATCTGAAGACAATTTGAGAGCATCTTACAGGATTGGCTCTCAATCACTTCAGCAGCTAAGATGTATGGCTGGTAAATTATGGCTGCAGTATACCATCCATCTACTCACATATGATTTAGGTCTTCATTTACAGGGAGTTACAACAAAGTTTTGGACAATAAACATACCTTAAACTGTGAATAGTTTTGTTGATTGTTCTTTTTAGTATATTTTTACTGATGAAGATGTGCACTGAGATACTTCAGATGACTGTAAATTGTTGCAATGTTTAATTTTAATTGACATATTCACTCTTTGAATGTTTTCATGTATTTTTTAAAATGTGTATGATTAACTGCAATGCTGCTTGTTCTCATTTGATATCATAATAATAAAGTGTAATAATGTCTTGCAAAATGTTTTTGGGTGAGTTCTGTGAGAATTTTTGTTTAATCCTTAATTTCATCAAAATATAATCCTAAAAAAATGCAGTCTGTGCTTTACAATGAATCGTTTAAAAGTTGGTAAGATGTATTTGAAAGAAGTATCTCAGGCTGCATTAAAAATACAGTGAAAACAGTAATATTGTGAAATATTTTAATATAATTTAAAATGTCATTTGGCAAAGCATTACTCCAGTTTTCAGTGTCACATGATCCTTCAGAAATCATTCTAATATGCTGATTTGGTGCTCAAGAAACATTTCTCATTATAATCATTGTTGAAAACAGCTGTGCTGCTCGGTATTTTTATCCATGATACTGTTTGATTCTTTGATTAATAGAAATTTCAAAAGAACAAATTAAAACATTTTTTGTAACAATGTAAAAGTTTTACTGTCACTTTTGATCAACTTAATGCATTAAATTGCTGATATAGTATGATCAAATAAAATACAACAAAAAGGTAAGGGGGAAAGAAAATTATGACCCAGATTCGCAAGACACAACCTGTCATGTTGCTATTCTAATCTTCAATTTTATTATGAAAAGTTACAAACACCAGGTTTTTAATGGAAGCAAAGGACTCACGTACTGTAAGTACAAAGCACTGTTCATATTCAGCGGCGCTGCCGATCAGCTCTTGCCGTATCACAGTGAGCATCATTAGAGGAGAGAGAGAGGAAGAGGACCAGTGGGGGATGGTGATAGAGCAAGAGATTGAAGAAGGGCGGGCTGAAGACTGAATGTGAGAGAGAACGAGGGAGGGGTGGATGAAGAACCGAGACACACTGAGCCAGTGTAGCAGGAATCGCCACAGAGATGCCGAGGGTCTCTCCATGAAAGCGGAAACGCTCTCACGCACGCACGGGCGGTGAAAGGTAAGACATACGGGGGCGTTCTCCCTTTTGCATGCTGGGTGTATAATCCGTTCTGCAGACAGAGTGAACAGCAGGGGGAAGGATTCAGCACTTAAAAGGATCTCAGCATCCAGTGATGCATTTTTCACTGGCCACATTCCGTGACGGACAGTTTCGGAGAGACTCTGGGATGCACGTCCGCTGGAATGAGGTAGAGGGATGCTGGGTATACCTTAATATCTCTCAGATTCCCTTTAGTTTGTCACAGTAAATGCATTCAAAGAGCATTACTGAATTAGGTGAATTGTGATTTAGTAATAGTGATTTAAATGTATTTTATGTGTTTCCTATTTTGTTCCTCCCGAGCTTCTGCTTTTAGACTGTTTGAGCCGTTTTGAAGGTATTCCTTTTCACCTGTGATTTGTGTGTGTGGTCAGGTTTACCTATATTATGGGTTTTAAGAAGGAAATGGCTCAATAAACATACCAAATAATGTCTTAGTGACAATATAAAAATGCTAAATGGTTTATATAAGATGTAGAGGATGGATAATGCAATGTGCTCTGTATAAAACAGGTAGAAGTCAATGAAAAGTCTACAGCATGTGTGTGTGTACAGGCATGCAAGATCATACCTGTCAACTAATGAACCTGATGTAACACGTTTTTCAGGTGCATATGCAATATTGTGACGTGTTTTGATTTGATGGACAGGCTGTTTTCTGATAATCTACTGAATCTGAATGAATTAGGCTCTATCCCATAAGGCTCAATGACTCCTGTTGATGTCATTTACGATAATCTTCTCCAAAGAGATTTAATTTGATGTGTTTGCTTGTGTCTACAAGCATTTATGTATATAATGCACACACATACACACACAAACCAAAAGAGAGCTAGAGCTGTCAGCACTAATGGTGGCCTTTAGCAGTGTGTGATAGTGAAAGGGACAGATGGTGGCTGAATGACCTTGTCCCCCAGCAGGGCACGTTTTCAGCCTTACATGAATCATTCTGTAAGGGCGAGAACTGGGCAAAAGAACCTCTGTTCCTCTGGAGAAAGAGAGGATGATAAAAGGTCAGACAGAACAGGCCCAAGGTTTTCAGACTACAAACCAAAAGTAACCATTTGCAATTGGGCATTCGTACCATTCAGATTCTGTGTTTGTTTTGTGCCATTTTCTATATGACATTTTCGCCAATGGTATTTTCAAATGGTAAGCTGAGCTGCAAAGTACTAGCAAGATTACCCTGATCTGAGCATGTGTCTGGTGACGGTCTTCTCAATGCAGCTGCAGCATGTGAGGAAGATGGAGAGAGACACAGAGCAGCATAATCTTTCCATCACGGACGTCATAATCAGAGTGAAAGGGAAAGAGAAAAAGAGAGATACTTCTGGGCCTTTGAGAGAATCAGCATGGATTAGAGGGCTTTTAGAAAACCAAAAGTCTGTAGTAAGGTTACAGCTGGTCTGGTATTTCAGATCATGAAACCCCTCAATATTTCATCACTTTTACTGGGGGTTTAAGCTCCTTGTGTGAAATATACAAATTTCAAAATATCTCTCAGTGTTACAGATTAAATCTTTCATCAGCACAAGGATGTGAATTCTGAAACCACATGCCTCTGTATGTATGATATGGGGCTTGAGATAGATTTTTTTTCTAAAATCTAAAATCACAAATATAGTCAACCAAACCACATTTTTCTGCAACGTTTTCAGTTGTATCCTGTGTTTACCAATGTACAGTTTATTCAATCATAAAAAATTAAGGTTCTTCAGTGGTTCTGATGATTATTTTTGTCTCTTGTGTTACCCTTACGTCTATGAGTAATGGCCATGTTTTATGAACAGGCCACTTAGGGTGAACTCTGATTCATCATGGGGTTTTCTGTATACCACCTGTATTATAATCATGGCCATCAGTACATTTAAGATACAAAATAGATTTTGATTTAGTTTAACAAATTTTAGTTTAAGTAGACTGGTTAATTGATATTATACAACTATTATACAACAAGAAATATACGGTCTTAAAGTTTAAGTACAAAGATTAAGTAAAGGAACATGCACCACTACTTTATCCCATAATACCTGAAACATTCACACTGTCACACATTTTAACTTAAAAGGGGATCATGGGAACATGCAAAGTTTATTCTATGAGATAATAGAACTTCAAAAAGGTATGGGATCTTTGTTAAAGTGCACTGCCTTTTCAAGAAACTTGTTTTCAAGCATTGCATTGAATGCTTAGGGCTATTTTGTATTCAGTTGTAGACAGGCTAAATGATTTAACCATATACTATGTTTGCAATCAAACTGAAAACCATACTTTTCAGACTAGGTTAATGGGACCTTCTTACTTCAGTGCAGAGTATACAGTTTCATGTGATGTCTCTCTGGATGAAACACAGTGATAAAGTATTGATTGTTGTTGCCATGAGGGTTATTTCCCGAGGGACTCATTTTTGACTGACTCACAACAACATTCTGTCCTGATTAAACTGAGATGATTAAATGTAATTTAATGCCTAATTACTATTGTCATATCTTTCATTCTCCCTCTCTCTTCTCTTTCTTTCTCCTTGTTTTGTTGACTGAGTACAGTCTATTTTTGTCTCATCTTTTTTTAAAAAGCAAAATTCCACCATGATGGGGTTTGTTACTTCATAACACAGGAAACCTCACCATGCAAACATCATTGGCTTTTAAAGCCATTTCAAAATGAAATTATCAAATGGGCATCAAATATTATTACCCTCTAATTGTATCATACAGGATCCGCCTCATTGATTTGATGTGCCACATCATTATTGAACAGCTATTTACCACACAATCCATAGAAGGGAACAGTTACAATGTTAAGAGTTTCCTAAAGTTGGCTTGTGCCATTTTTTTTCTAACAGGCTTTTCAGATGAGTCCGCATTTTGAGTGACCTGAGAGGAGAACCATTTTTCCTGCGTCTGTCTGTCTCACATGCAGCCATGCCTGTTCTCTCACCTACCACAGGTACATCATACAGTAGCTGTGATTGTAAAATGAACTCACTTGATCATCATAATACAGAACAGTAATTTCTTCCGCATTAAAAAAGTGCATATAAAGAAATAAAAAATGTACATGTAAAATAATGTACATTCACATGAGATTCTAATCATTTCAGCGGCCTATTAGAAGTTTTTCATGTTTTACAAAAAAACACAAGATCAGTTGAAACTTTTTTGTTTAATCCCTTATTATGAAAACAGTTTTACTGACAGAAGATTTGAAATATGACTAAAGCGTTTTTCAATACTATTTCTAATTGAAAATCTTTGTTTTTATGTGATACCACATTCGCACTAATAGACATCAGTAAGTCCCGCTGTATTGGTCAGTGAAACATTATTATAATATTTATGTTTCAAAAAAGTATACAGAAAAGGTATAACTACAATTTTGAAGTATAATTTTTTATATTTCAGGTTTGCATGAGATGCTAGCCCTCCTCACCTCCCAGCTGCATCCAGATGCTAATCACAAAGAGGACATGGTTTTCCTCAGGGAGGTCTTCAGTGAGAGGAGCCTCAGCTATCTTATGAAAGTGCGTAAAGCTGGAGATAATGTCTAACATCCTAATATTGTTTTTGTGAATGATTATCCATATGTACCTTTCATGCAGATCCATGAGCGACTCAGGCAGTTCCAGCTACAGAGCCCGACCCCAGTGCTCCACAGCGCATCCTGCCTGGCCGAAGACGTAAGTGGCATTTCTACCTCGATGGCAAACAATCAAATCTTCATTATATATCTTATATATGACTTAATATTCTAATACATACACAACCTTTCAAAAGCTGTTCAAAGTGTTGGCAAGATTTTTTTTTAATGTTTCTAAAATGTTTCTCTTTTGCAAGCCAAGACTGCATTTACTTTATGAAACAGATCATGAAACAAAAATACAGTAATATTGTGAAATATTTCATATGATTTAAAATAACTGTTTTCAATTGTAATATATTTTAAAATGTATTTTTTTCCTGTAATGACAAAGCTGAATTTTCAGCAGCCTTTACTCCATTCTTCAGTGTCACATGATCCTTCAGAACTCATTATATGGTTATTTGGTGCTCAAGAAACATTTCTTAAAACAGTAATTAAATGTGGGGTTTTTTCACTGTACTATTAAATGTTGCCATGTTTTTGTATTTTTGAGGATATTGGTCTTGTGGTTTGCACTGACAGGTCGCAGAGGAGCTACAGAACGGACCACTGGAAGAAGATGAGAGAGAGCTATTAACACTTCTTACTGCTCCACATGTGAAGGTGCAAAACTGACACTTGTGCACCTGTCTTTGTAGAAATTTTCCTAACTGTTGATTTTCCTAATTTATGTCTTTGTGGTGAATTTTCCAAAAAATCTTACTTTGATATTAAATGTGGCGTCAAAGTACAATTCATGATCATTTTAGAAATCAGTTCAGATGCACATAAACACTTGCCCCTTTATATCCTAATAATCTGTCAATTTGAAAGCCGCAGGATCAGTATGTAAATTCTATAACAGATATGATGCTGACACAATAATTCCTGTTAAATCAGTATTTAAATGAAGCTTGACGTAATTAAGCTTAATTAATTTCTATTTGATAGTGTGCGGCATGACAAAATAGAATCAGATGACATTTTACAGCCTTCTAATTAGACTCGCTCATTTCCTCGTCTCCTCTTCTCTCTTTTTTATTTCCATTCTCTGTGAACCAATCTACACCTACATGCTAATTCTCTCTCTCATTTATACACGAGCACATTCTTTCTTCCACAGCACCATTGAGTTACTTGTCAACTTTTGTTGTGATTTTTCTCTTCATGACCCATTAGGCAGTGCTAACAGTACATGACACGGTGGCACAGAAGAACTTTGAGCCTGTGCTCCCCCCTCTACCGGATGATCTAGACGATGAACTGGAGGAGGAATCTGTAAAGATTGTGCGCTTGGTGAAGAACAAGGAGCCTCTTGTGAGTTTCAGGATTGAGCTGTTTTGTCTACAAAATGGACTAATATTCTTAATGTACTGTCCATTATCATTTAGACATGCAAAATATAGGCTTATATTTAATTTCTGCAATCAATTGTGTCTCTTTAGGGTGCGACCATCCGCAGGAATGAAGTAACTGGGGCCGTAGTGGTTGCTAGGATAATGAGGGGCGGGGCTGCAGACCGCAGTGGTGAGTGACAGCCTGGTCCTTCCCCTTATCAGCATAATTTTTTTTTTTTTCTCTGTGAAAGCTGTTTTTTTTAACACTGTGGCTGGACAACAGCAAAATCTCAGCAGTTTTGATGTAACATGATCTATGATGACGCAATCAGGGACCAACCAAGTCAAAAACTGACTGTAAAACCCATGACAGATGACTCAGCTCTCAATGGAGAGATAAAGAGAGGGAATTGAGTAACCATTTATTCAAATGTTACGCAAAGAATTTACTGAAAATCTCTCCTATTAGAGATCCAAAATGACATTTTGAAAATTAGATGTCAGTAACAAGAGGAGACTGTAATCACAGCACAATCATTATTTTTTTTTAATTTTAATAGCATTCTGAGCAGCGGATTTTTCTTATCAGAAGCAAAATATTGAATAAAATCCTTGAGATTATGCTTTGCTTTGGGATTACAGATTATACTGGAAATACACAGAGCAGATTTCATGGTTGCCATGGAAATTCTGTTGAAATATGAGGTGTACCTTGCAAGCTAGGTTGTCCTAATGTATAATGACTGTTAGTATGCAGTGTTACTTGTTAACAAAAGTTCCTAGAAACACAGCTTTATTAATAAGTTTAAAATGTGTACCAGAAAACCTTGTATCAGAGAGTGCTGAAGAAAAAGTACAATATCATTAAGGGGAATAAAATCAGAGAAACTGAGAAAAACCCTCAATTTACTGAATTTACTAGAAATATTTAATGGAATATGAAGAAAGCAGTGGCAGCATGAAAACCAAAAATGATCAGTGATCTGGAAGCTTTTTCAAGCTAGAAATGGGCCAAGATTCCAGTAGAAAGCTTTCAGAAGCTTGTAAGCAAAGATGCAACATTTTTGGTTAGAAATAATAAAATATTCTCTATAAAACTTAACTTTTGGGGGATTAATAATTTAGTACATGAATTTAGAGAGCCAGTTTGAGTATAGAAAACATAATAGTAATAATAGTATGTAATATATAATAGTAATTTTTTTAAGAAATATTTTTTAATATTTTTCTTCTCAGCTCAATTGTTATGAATTATAAAGATAATATATAGTGTATATATTATAATATTATGAGGATAATTTATCATGTAAAATTTAGTATTAAAAGCATATGAAATAGAGGTATTTTCACTATAGTGAAGTCTTACATTTAGAAAAGCCTTAGATAGATGTAGATTTTTGGACCCCACTGTATTTTGAATGCACCATGATGACTGTTCACTGAATTCTCCTTCAGGTCTGGTACATGTTGGAGATGAGTTAAGGGAGGTCAATGGAAATCTCATTATACACAAACGTCCTGAGGAGATCAGTCAAATTCTGGTGTGTTCACTATTCCTCTGTTGTTTTACAAATGCTGAGTCATTCCCATAAGATTCCTTATCTGAAAAGGCACTTACCTGATTTAGTGTCCTTGATTGTTTATTGTTTGTCTGGGCTGCAGTCTCAGTCTCAGGGCTCGATCACTCTGAAGATAATCCCTGCCATTAAGGAGGAGGATAGATTCAAGGAGAGTAAGGTGAATGTAATCACTTTATTTGAACGTCATAGGACAGAACAGGTAGCAGCTGCTTCATAATATGTATGCAAAGTTATATGCTCTGTTTTCTCTCTTTAAGGTCTATTTAAGAGCCCTGTTTGATTACACACCATTTGAAGACAAGGCCACACCCTGTCAGGAGGCAGGACTGCCTTTCACACGTGGGGACATCCTGCAGGTGGTGAGCCAAGATGACCCAACATGGTGGCAGGCCAAAAGAGTGGGAGACAGCAACCTGCGTGCCGGCCTCATTCCTTCAAGACAGTTCCAGGAGAGGTACACAACAAAAATCATGTGTACAGCTACCTTTAATTAACCTTTATTATCGCCTTATAAACCTGATGTCTCTAATATGCAGTGGTGGTTTAAGAGCAGATTTTAAGGGGAGGCTGATTCTTCAGCAATTTGGATTTGTTTGGATACATTAATTTTAAGTTTCTTTTCTACTTTTATGTATATTGCAAGTAGTTTTGATGATTTATTAAAATGTAAATGAAACTGGTTTCAAAGGTCTCCTATAAATTGGCTATTAATAGAAAAGAAATTAAATTCTTGACCAAAATTATGTTGTATGCATTATTTTAATATCCATTCTGATTGGTAATTTTTTAATCAAATCATCCTCCTCTTGCAATGTTTAATGGCTATCATATATTGAAAAAAAAAACATCCTTTTAAATTAGTTCCTCAGAGGTATGAATGTTAGTAGGTAAATTAATCATTTCATTTTGAATCAATATTTGAGAAGACTCAGCCTCCTCTCCCTGTGACAGTAAAGCACTATAGGTCTTCTAAAACAAAGTGTTAGGATTCTGCTTATTGTAATTATATTTGGACTTTTTGTCCTAAATCTGCAGACGACTGTTGTATAGGATGAAAATGGGAACACACCAGAGCCCTAAATCACCTAGAGCAACACCATGTAAGTTCTCAGAAGCTACTGCATAGATAACAGAAGTACGTTACCTAATACTTAACTAAAGACATGAGTTTCTTGTAAACATTTAAACAAACGCTCTGTAAATGCAGAAATTATTTAGCATAGCAGACAGCTGAACATCTCACATTGTAATTAGGTGTGCGACTAACCCTTATAGAAAATATGGAATTGTACCAGTCAAAGCCAAATGAAGGGAACGCTGGTATTCAGACAGATTAATCAGTCTATAGGCAGATATTGCTCTTTTTGTCCAATGCTGTTAAGAGTTACCCAGGCAATGCAGTGCTATTTGGTAGGACAAATGTTGTTTACATTCAGATGCTTTCAAATGTTGGATATAAGTATAATCGGTGCATCAATGCAGATTCTCGATTAGATTCTGAATCACAAGCGCACAAGCTTGGGACAATTCACAAGATTCAATTCCAATTTCAACTGAATTTATTTAGGCTACAATATCAATTTTAATTATATGTGCTTTCTTGCCAATGCTTTAACTTATACAGGCCAGTCTCTTTAAAAGAGATTATTTGATCCTGGAATCAGGCTGCATTGGTCTCTCTGTATGTTTCTGATTCACAAAAAGAATTTTGCATTTTTTCAATACTACATTCACAACTCACCCTATCTGCAGAAAGTGCTGTATAAATATACTGAAATAGTTTGTGCAAATTTAAGGATAAACAAAGATGGCCAATGTACATATTTTACCCAGACCTATCACAAATGACAATACTTGCAAGATTCCATATTCATTTGCTTTTCATACTTATTCATGTTTCAGCAATTGTGTTTGTTTCCTCATTCTGCTTACCTCAGGTGACCAAACTTGTGAAAAAGGTAGGTGATTTTGAAAAATCAAAATGTCATTACATATGAAATAATTAAAAGGTAACACTTTATATTATAGTGTCCTTGTTACACACACACAGTTAGTATAGTAGTAACAGTGAATTATGCATGATTACAACCCCATTTCCAAAAAGGTTAAATTATTTTAAAATGCAATAAAAACAAGAATCAAAGCAAATGTGATTTGTTAATTCTCTTTAACCTTTATTTAACTGACAAAACTATGAATATAAGAACTAAGAATGTTTTCACTGACTAACTTAATTGTATTAATTATAAACAAATTTTTATTTTGGTGGCTGCAACACATTCCAAAAATATTGGGACATAGGTAAAATAAAAGTGAAAAGATTATAGTTAAACCAGATGAATTGTTAATAGGTGAGGGTATCATGATTGAGTATAAAAATCATCCACCAAAGTCTCAGTTTTTGCAAGCAAAGACGGATCGTGACGTACCACTTTGTGCCAAAAAATCCCCCCCCCCCCCAAAAAAAGAATTCTGCCATATTTACTCTCCCTCATTTTGCTCCAAACCTGTATGAGTTTCTTTCTTCTGAGTGCAAAAGAAGATATTTTGAAGAATGTTGGTAAGCGAACAGTTGATTGTAGCTATTAACCAAGTCCATGGCTAGCAGCAACTGTTTGGTTACCAACATTCTTCATAACATAATTAAAATATTCATACAAGCTTGGAACAACAGGGTGAATGATGACTATTTTTGGGTGAACTATCACTTTAATGAGAAAATTGTAAAACCATTCAAAAACAACATTTACCAGTGCAAGACTGCAAAGAAGCAATGTATGTTATACATAATATTGTGAAAAGTTTTAGGAAATCTCAGTTCTCATAGGGAAAAGCAGGAAAGCTCTTTTCAGTGTGGGTCAGTGTATCTTTTAAGGGAAAGGGGAAGGGAAGTGGTGTGTGGCCAAGTATGGTGACCCATACTTGGAATTTGTCCTCTGCATTTAACCCATCCAAGTACACGCACACAGTAGTGAACACACACCCAGAGCAGCAGGCAGCCAATGCTGCGGCGCCCGGGGAGCAGTTGGGGGTCTGGTGCCTTGCTCAAGGGTCTCACCTCAGTCGTGGTATTGAGGGTGGTGAGAGTGCTGGTTATTCACTCCCCCCACCTACAATCCCTGCCGGACCTGAGACTCGAACCCACGACTTTCGGGTTACAAGTCCAACTCTCTAACCATTAGGCCACGGCTACTCCCCTAGTCATTTGATTTTCTACTTAAAAAGAAATAAAGAAAAATGAGAAAAGGTTTGATTTTCAATTTTTCGTTTTCGTCTTCAGAAAAACAAAAAAAAGGAGATTTCAGCTCGATTTTTCATTTTAGATTCACGGGTAGAAAACGGGCGTGTACCTTCGGATAATTCGTTTTTTGATTTAATATAGAAATCTGAAAAATGAAAAAAAAAAGGGCACATTTTTCGTTTTTCATTTGTTCAAACAAAACGAAAAATCAAGAATTCGGCTTCATTTTTCGTTTTTACGTTCAGGGACAGAAAACGGATAAACTACTTGAGTATTCGATCTCTACGAGTGGGCGGAGTGAAACGCCCCTCTAGCCCTAAAGACATAATAAGAGTCCTCCGCTACTATGGATTCTTAACTTGTTTATTTCTACTACATTTGATCTCTTTCTCTTCATCAAACAGCCAGATTAAGGAAGGGCTTGACACAAACCGTACCGAGGCAGAGCCTAGACAGAGCTTTCTTTTGTGTAGGCTTAAATTCTGCAACCTACCCCTGAAATATTAGTTTATCTCATAAATATTAATTTACTTCGTACCTGCACTCACAACTACCTACTAGCCTACATCTTTGGCACTGCCACGGATTTATTATACTGTAGCTAACCACCTATTAAAATCTGTTTGGCAAAACTGCGCAACACACTGCAGTGCGGGAGATTGTATTAGCGCAGACCACTATAAATTTATGTGAACATATGTAGTTTTAGACAATAAGCTGAGTTTATTTAATTAATATATTGGCCAGTTAACTGATGGTATACAATAAAATTGTTATTTTCTCACAACTAAAACCATTATAGAACCGCGCAAAGGACTGACTCGCAGTAGGGCCATCAGAGCCGGCCCAAGGCATAAGCGAACTAAGCGGCTGCTTAGGGCCCTCGTAACCACCAGAGGGCCCCCAAGAATAGTCTACATGAAATGACCGTTTATTTTATATTCGTGATATGTCGATGGACAGTGGTAATTATGCAAAAGTGCAATATGAAATAATTAAATATTCTATACATATTTTATTTCCATAGCGACGTGTCACGCAGGCACAATAATGAGCATGTTGATAATATGCGCTGGACACTGCCTTGTGGATCTGTCGGATTAACATCACGTAACTTCACCTATTTCTCCCGAAATACATGCAAGTAAGTGGTCATTTAGCTGGAAGAAAAACAGAGTAAACTTTATAGTAACCTACACAATGTGTATTTGATAGGAATAAAACATGTCCATTAATTGAAAGGATTATTATTGCCGCTTTCCATAGAAATCAGCGTGTAGCCTATTTAACAAACTAAATGTCTTTTTTTTTACTTAACTGAAGTGTATTTAAATGTCTGAAACCTAAAATAAACTGTATTTGGTTGAAAACACTGAACAGTTATGAAATATGAAAAGCACAGAGCGCGTCTTTCTTTTTATTTTTTTTTCTGAGCTCGTCTTTCTCTGGCTCAGCGCCAGCCAAAGCGCGGCGCGTCAAAGGGTTAAAATCGATCGCGTTTTGGGGGTGGAGGGGGGACAAATTCAACATGGGGGTTTTGTGGCACAAATCAGGGGTGCGTCGTGCGTTTCTCAAGACCATTGTTAGCTAACTATGGTCGTTATTTCCATTGAACTCTATTTGTAACGACAGAACTTGCGACCATAGTTGCTTTTGGGAAATGCACCCCTGGTCAGATCAGTAAAAATAACTTTCCTTGGTATATATTTTTGTAATAAAAATAAGCTTCTGTTTCATAAACTGATAACAGCTTAACATTATTTACCTCAGCCTACATTTTGCGTCTTTGCTATTATATTCCAATATCTTTATGTCTCAATTAGCTAGATATAAGAGTTGTTGTTTTAGATCCTCTCTGTTGTGTTTAATATTTATTATAAAAAGTATGACTTGTAATAAAAGTACAACTTCGATTAATATTTATGTTGTTAAAATAATATTCTGCTCTGTAAATGCATTGTCTGCTGGTTTATTTAGCTACTTTTCAGCACAATAAGTATGCCACTTAATACTTTAAACCCCCGGTTTCTTGTTTCACAGACAAGGCTTAAGCCTAGTCCTAGACTAAAATGTAAATCTGAGCTATTTCAACTGAAAGAATCTTGCACTGACTGATCTTAAAACATGTCAGTGCCTTTGTTTTGTCTTAAGATGAACACCAGTAATGCTTTTTTCTAAGGCATGTTTATAAAAATCACTTAAATGTCCTAATTGAACTATGGCTTAATCCTGGTTTAGTCTAAGCCCTGTCTGTGAAACCGGGCCTAAGACTTTGAATGTTAAAGTGCAAATTAACACCTGACCACTGTTGTAAGTTTGCAACTGTTACAATTAAAAATCACAGAAGGGTAAAAACATGCAGGCAGACAATGGTATGATGTAAGTAACACGGCTACAACAAACAAAACTGATAATCGGTGTGTTAGATTTATAGTGTGTGAATAATCAAGCGTTGACAATAACCAGTCATATTGGCGGCACCGAGGGGCCCCCAAATAAAATTCTGCTTAGGGCCCCATAAAGGCTTGGGCCGGCCCTGGTGGCCATCATTCCTGAATGAATCAGAGTCTTGAAAGACCCATTATTATAGACAACAATTCAATGGCCAATTATTATAGACAGCCAATTGATTTTATTCCTAAATTAATGAATGAAGCATTTTTAAAGAATAAATTGAATTAAAGGCTCCTTAATTAACACAATGAAACACCGCCACCTAGTGGCGATATTACTTTCGTAATTCAAGTATCATTTCATTTTGTTTTAATTTCTGTATTAAAAATGTTGTATAAAACAATCTAATTTCATTATACATTTGTTATTGCTATGTAAATTTACGATCTGATCAGCATTAAACTTTAAATATATCTAAAGCATCTTCAGAAGCAGGTTCTATATCACTGAATACTGATTTAATTGGTTAAAACCTATTGTCATATTATTGTAATTTATTTGATGTAAGAATTTAACACTAAATATGACATACAAAAGGTTAAAAAAAAAGAAAAAAGAAAAAAGAAAATCAGCATGCACTCAGAGTAACAACGAAACATTGTGCTTCTGTAAAGTAATTATAGCAAACAGGATGCGCTTTCTGCCATCTAGGTCTCTGAACTTGAGCGAGAAACTTCAAAACTGTGTATGAAAAACACAACACGGGAGTGGGAGGAAATGGGAGTCATTCTTCTGAGATTGGGATGGGACGGATTTTTTTTTAAAATTTTTTTTTGTGGGAGTGGGATGGTAGAGGTTTGAAAATCCACTCCTGTGTCACCCTCTAGTTTGAATATGTTATAACTACATTTTGGATTTTCATTCAACTAAGGTGGGCATGCTGTGTACTGTATTTTTTACTGTAACTGGCAGATTCCAGCCAAAGGAAAAAAAAAAATACAACACGGGAGTGGGAGGGAATGGGAGTCATTCTTCTGCGATTGGGACGGGACGGGATTTTCCCCCAGTTTTTTCGTGGGATTGGGACGGGACTTTTTTTTTTTTTTTTTTGTGGGAGTGGGAGGGGATAGGTTTGAAAATCCACTCCCGTCTCACCCTCTAGTTTGGAATAGCCAGCCTGATCTCACGGCAATTCGTACATATTTTACGAGGTGGCAAATTCGTACGAATTCGTACGATCTCACTCGTACAAATTCATACGATTTTTGCTAAGTCGTACGTATTTTACGAGTTGCCAATTCGTATGAATTTGTACGAATGACCTACACCTAACCCCGCCCCTAAACCTACCTGTCACTGGGGTTTAGACAAATCGTACGAGTGAGGTCGTACGAATTCGTACGAATTAGCCAATTGCAGGTCACGCATGACCAGCCATGAGATAGCGTTGAATAGCCAACTACTATCTCACTAATCTGTACGTATGTACGTAAAATATGTACGATTAGTAAAATATGTACGATTAGGCAAAAATCGTATCAATTTGTACGAGTGAGGTCGTATAAATTCGTACGAATTAGCCACCTCGTAAAATATGTACGAATTGCCGTGAGATCGGGCTGGAATAGCCTATGTTATTATAACTCAAACGAGTTCACCTTCAAATCATCTGTCATATCTATCATATTATTTAGGTTCCCCCATTGTCCAAAACGCAGCATATTGTCTAAAACAAAAAGTCTAAAACCAAAGTTATGACTCCTGTGTACGTTCACATACGTTGATACTGGTCTAAGCTTCACTACAATATATTTTCCCCGCGCTGCAGTGCGTCGCGCAGCTTTGCCACACAGATTTTGATAGGTGGATAACTATAATAAAACAGGTGGTGTGCCAGAGGACTAAAGGCTCTGCCTCAGTACGGTTTGTGTCAAGCCATTGGTTAATCTGGCTGTTTGATGAAGAAGGTGAATAGTAGAAAGTAAATGCTGTAGTCCAGTAAGTTGAACAGACAACACAATATATATATATATTTATCATTTTTAAGAATTACACAGTGGGTTAAATACCAATCCATGAAAGTAAACAAGTATTGTAGGGAGTCATAATGGAGTGACTATGCCATCCTGTAAAAATAAATAGATGTTTAATTTACATCTTAGGTTTTGTTAAATAATTAAAAACGAAAAATGTGCTTTTTTTTTTTTTTTTTTTTCTTCATTTTTCAGATTTCAATATTAAATCAAAAAACGAATTATCCGAAGGTACACGGACCGGACCTACAAGGACCCACAAGACGCCCCTTTCCGCCGACTGGTCAACCAAACCTGGACATGTGACGTCATCAGCTGTTCCTCTGTTCTGTTCAACAAAATAATAGTCCTTATTTATTTATTTGTTTATTTATTACAATCTTTAGAACAACGAACATAAAAGGGCAATAACATAAATTACATCAAAATAAATATAATAATAAACAAAGACAATTAAAAAAAATAATAAAATAGGAAAACCAATAAGAAAATCACATGGCCATAACAAGTACAAATAGTTACAAATTATTCAAACAATAGATTTTAGGCTTTAAAATAATTAACTTTTTTTTTTTGCTTTGTTATTTCTTGTTTTTTTTTTTTTGTTTTTTTTACGTGTACAGGTAGTGACCTATTTTTATTTTAAAATAAGTAAAATATGAGTAAATTAGTTCTTTTCAACAAAATAATAGTCTTTAGATTGGGCTTTCTTCTGTGCAACCTAACGCTTTTCACAGAAATATTTATTTCAGAAATATTAATTTGTACCCAGCCTGTTTTATTTTGCTGTATGGATTTAAATCTGAGTGGTGAAGCTGCGCTACCCACTAGACAGCGCAGAGAAGCACGGGTCAATGTTCAGTCAAATACACAGCAGTCATAACTTTTCTTTTAGACAGTATGCTCAGTTTCGGACAAGCGATGGTCAGTGCAAATACTGTAATGCAAATCGCCTGAAGGTACAGAGGATGGAGAATTTAATTTTTACTGTACTTTTTTTTTTTTTTTTTAAATTGAGCGGAATGAAACGTAGATTGACAGCAACATCTTGACATAGTGACTTATACATAAGCTGAGATCAGTCACAGATATATACACACATATAAAGAAAGAGAGAAAAGAAAAGAAACAAACAGGAGGATAAAATAAAATACAAAAACACAGGCTGTAAATGTATGGATGTGGTAGTTTAAACATGTACAAAGATAAGTTAAATCCATATTTTCATGAGTTGTAATAGTAATTATTTTTATTATCAATTCAGTTTCTGTGTGTTATTTGGTGAAAAAAAAGATAGACATAAGTAAATATAACCAAGTATTAAATAGGCATCAATAGAGTTTACAATAATAATAATATTATAGTATCATATTATACAGCAGAAAGAGCAATAGGTGTGATCATCAATATAATATTTTAGTTTTACTATTTTTACAAATTTTTACTGTACTGTATATCATAGCCACGGGAACATTTCATTTTGCCAGGATGTCGATAAAAAACTAGATAATAAATAACTAACGCTTAGGCTTGAGCCTGTCGGTGTTACACGGTGTTCGACCATCCACCGATTGAATTACTTGCCCACCGCACCACCGTCGTTTTGCATTAAATTAATGATCCAAAAATATAAGTAGGCCTAGGCCTATTGGTTGAAAGTAAGGGGAAAATCCATAGGTCTTTAATTTATTTGTGTTACAACGCAGGTCATGTCGTCTTATTCGTTTTAGATTAGATCAAAATATCGCTGATGCAGATACAGTGTTGAGTACATAACGTTATTGCTTCTTCCATTACACTCAGTTGGAGAGGTTTTTTTTTTTTTTTACTGTAGATTACAAACTGTAGGCTACTTAGTTGGTGATCCAGTGTGAATACATAATACAGCATAAAATGGCAGTTTTTTGTTTAAACATTATTTATTTTCAACGCTAATATTTTTTTCCCTGGGCCCACCCAGCAGGTGACACTGCTTTTACAGCTTGCTGCAATCGGTGGATGGCCAAACACCATGTAACACCGACTATTCACAAGCCTTAGAGTTAGTTATTTATTATCTAGTTATTTATCATCATTTTACTTAGGCGTCTAGGCTGTGTACACTCATAACTTAAATCCTGGCAAAATGAAACGTTCCTGTGGCTATGATATACAGTACAGTGAAATTAAATTCTCCATCCTCAGTCCAAAACTGAGCATATTGTCTGAAAGAAAAGTTATGACTGCTGTGTATTTGACTGAACATTGATCTGTGCTTCTTTGCGCTGTCTAGTGGGTAGCGCAGCTTCACCACTCAGATTTAAATCCATACAGCAAAATAAAACAGGCTGGGTGCAAATTAATATTTCTGAAATAAATATTTCTGTGAAACGTTTCTTCTTGCACAGAAGAAAGCCCAATCTAAAGACTATTATTTTGTTTTAAAAAAACAAATTTTACTCATAGGCTATTTTACTCATTTTAAAATAGAAATAGGTCACTACCTGTATGCATTAAAAGAAACAAGAAATAACAAAGCGGGGGAAAAAAGTAAATTATTTTATAGCCTTTAATCTACTGTTTGAATAATTTGTAACTATTTGTACTTGTTATGGATATGTGATTTTCTTATTGCTTTTCCTATTTTATTATTTTTTTAATTGTCTTTGTTTATTATATTTATTTTGATGTAATTTATGTTATTGCCCTTTTATGTTCATTGTTCTAAAGACTGTAATAAATAAATAAATAAGGACTATTACTTTGTTGAACGGAACAGAGGAACAGCTGATGACGTCACAGGTCCAGGTTTGGTTGACCAATCAGCGGAAAGGGGCGTTTCGTGACCACCCACATGTGGAAAACAAATTTTGAAGTCGTTTATCCGCTTTCTACCCGTAGAACCAAAAACGAAAAATCAAGCCGAAATCTCCTTTTTCCGTTTTTCTGAACAAACGAAAAAATTAATAAAGGGGCCGTTTTCTCGTTTCTGCTTATTTAATTTCAAATTGAAAAACAAACTATCACTGATCCGTACACGGACCGCCCCGACTGCTATTAAAGCATTATCTGATTTTTTGCCATGAACAAAAATACAGAAAATCCAACTAAATCAAACCGTTTCTCATTTTTCTTAATTTCTTTTTAAGTAGAAAATCAAATAACCAAAAGATACACTGACCAATGTGCGTAACCTTTGAGCCCTCAGATGTTACTTCATGACAAATTATGTATTAAATATAGTCACCATAGTGGCTGAGAGAGCGGTGTGATCGTACGCTTCAGGGACCAGCCAAGACTGATCACACCAGTGTGATCGTACGCGTTAAAGGGTTAAATAGGGTGAGACAGATGAGGTAACAAGACACAGGTGAATGCAATCAATGATCAAAATTCCTGGCAAAGGATTATGGGAAATGTAGTTTTGAGGGAGTGACAACAGTGTGAGGTGGAGTGCCCTCTGGTGGAGCTCATGTCCACTCCAGCTGGTGATCCTGACAACAACACATGTGCTGCAAATACTTACAACACGACAAAATGCAGAAACGCGCTGTAAATGCTCACAACACAAACAAATATAGAAACGCGCTGCAAAAACAGAAACGCACTGCAAATGCTCACAACACAACCAAAAACAGAAACGCACTGCAAGTAGCACAGACTACATCGGAAATGTTTAAGGGAACCGCAAAGTGACGAACATGGCTGGCACATGCTTATCAACGTCTGTTCTGAAAGGTGAGATTTTTGTTTATTTTAACATCCTGATATAGGATTCCTTAGCTTATATAACAATAAACAAAAATAAAAAATGGTTACTACAGTTAAACCATGGTAACCACAAATTAGCCATGGTTTTGCTACAATAACCATAGTTCAACCATGGTATTTGTACAACTGTGATTATACAAATGGTAATCAATACGCATAAAAAAAATGGTGGTAAAAAAAAAAAAAAAAAAAAAAAACATGGTTACCACACTTTTACCATAATAAAACCATGGTTAGTTTTTGTTTTGTTGGGGTATTGGCATTGTTGGGGTCCTCCCGTTGTCCTCTGTGCTACTTGCATTGCGTTTCTGTATTTGTTTGTGTTGTGAGCATTTGCACCGCGTTTCTATATTTGTTTGTGTTGTGAGTATATGCAGCACGTTTCTGTATTTGGTTGTGTTGTGAGTATTTGCAGCACATGTGCTGTCAAATTGATGAAGATGTTTTCTTTGAAGATGTTTTGCTGGTGCTTTTTCTATTTGCATGTGATTTCTTACGTTGCAGCGCGTTGAGCTCTCTCCGTACACATGAGCTTAGGAGTACTACAAAAAACCATTGTCACTTAATACAGTCTGTGGTTGCATCAAGAAATGCAACCTGAATCTCTGTTATGCAAGAAGATGGTCATACCATTGAGGCTGAGACATGTATTGGGATTGTACAGAGTCATTGTATAATAACCCCTACAAATACAACTCATTATATACACTATAAACACTATAAAGGAGACAGATATGTAGATGTTTGTGAAAGATGTACTCTCTGTTTTGGAGCCATGATCATTTTTAAACCATGCCCTATTTTTTGCATAAAAATGTGTTAATACTTTACTGTATTTAAGGGTGGATAATTTTATCGGTTGTTTATTATTCATGCAACAATACATAACTAAAATAACTTTGTCTAGTGCTCTTATGAATGTTTATAGCATGATTTGTAAAAATTTTACTATACTGAATGACATAGCATAGACTTCTATATGGCTAGTTTTTGCGTATTTTATTTCATTCTGTAACCTACTTGTTCTACAGATCTCTGCGTGTGTTAAATTCTACTGTTTTTGACAGCGTTGATAACGTTTCTGACAGATAATATCATGATAATTTTTGTGTTTCCCTTACCGAATGTCGTATCCTTTCAGTAATAACCTGCCCGTGGGCTTTTTTGATTGCTGTCAGTTTAAGTGCCGGCGATGCAGTGTTGCCAGATATTGCTACTGAAATAAACAAAAAAAAAATAAAAATAAATAAAAATTAACCGAAGTTATGCCCAATCTTTTGCAAATAAGATAAGATAAAGATATCGCTGACTGTAAACTTCCTACTTTGTTAACTTTCTAAAGTGTTAAATTAAGTGGAAAGCTTATAAAAAACGCTTATAATAGTTTGATCTGGCAACGCGAGGCTGCGCTTGCGCTCTCACTCTCAACTCTCAACTCTCTCAAAGAGACTCGTTCACTCCAGCAGCGTCTCACAGCGATCATTTTCATACCAGGGAGGGAGGGACACTAAACATTCTTGCAAACTGTCTAAACTAAATTATACATGTCATGCAGACATTCATATGAAGAGTTTAACAGCAAATTAGTCATTCGGAGAACAAATTTTATTTTTGAACTTGGAAAAATATACCGAGGTCCGGACCTCGGTGGCCTTATAGCTGGCTACAGGCCTGATCACAAGTGAAACTTGACGTTGGTTTATATAGTTGATAATATATAGTGATAGAGACTCAAACATGTAAGATCACATGTAGTCATTTTAAAGTGTTATTGATTCTACAGGTTATTTATACTACATATGATATTTATATATTAGTATTCATTTAAAATTAATGCTTTATAATAATTGTTAAACTAAAATTTATTCTGCATAATAGATTAATAATAATAGAAATCATACAATAATTATATAAATCATATAAAATAATTGATATAAAGTGATTATCATTAAAGCCAGACAATTTTGTTGTTAATTTTTATTTTATTATTATTAATATTTTACTATATAGTGACCTTTAATTTGGAGAAAGAGAAACTGTCACTTTGCTCACATCTGATTGGTCCAATTTCAGTTTGAGATCTAACCCAGAACATAACCTGCCCCGGAGCAGGTTAGCTGTGGCGTGTAAGTTACTATGGCAATGAAGGCCGCTAAAAGCCAAGCCACTTTAATGGTACCTAAAACCCAGGACTGGTGCAAACTAAACTGAAACTTACCTGGCTAGCCAGCAAATCCGGCTTCATGGTACAGGCCCCAGGTAAAGTCTTATATCAAGCAAGATTCAAATATTCCACTTGCAAACCTGCAATAATTAGTATCATCCGTTCAGAAACAATTAAAAAGTGTAATTAAAAGGAATGGTGATGTAAACATGCCTCTTTCCCAGTGTTTTTAGAGTGTGTTGCAGCCAGTAAAATCAAAATTTGTTTATATTTACAAAATACAATTAAGTTGGTGAGTGAAAACATAGGAGATTTTTTCTTTGTACTTTTGTCAGTTAAATAAAGGTTAAAGACAATTAACAGAAGATTCTAGTTTTTATTGCACTTTACAAAATGTCCCAACTTTTAAGGAAATGGGGCTGTATAAACCTTAACCCTATAGTAAATACATGTTGTTAATTAATATTACTCAGTACTTATTTGTAAAATAAAGTGTAAACTAATGAAATCAAAATATTTGTAAATATTTTTCAAATTAATTCATAAATCTGTAAAATGGGTATTTCAGGTATTTGTCACTAATTATATTCATGGCTGGTCCATGAAAAGAACCCTTAAATTTTGTAACTACAAGATTCTGAATACCCAGTACAGATACTGAAATCCCTGCGCTCAGTGCTTGCTGCTTTATTTTGCGTTTGTGGTTCTCTTGGCCTCTCCAATAACTCCTATGAAATGTCCTTGTAAAGTGTGATCCCCACTGATTCTCCTCTCCTGCTTGTACCCTTTCATCTCTTGTGTTCTCCTGACCCACCCACCCTCCAGAGGACTGTGACAGTGAGGGCAGTGTCAGTGGACAGCACGTAGGTGAGAGCTGGCACCTTACACACTGAATGCACTCCACATGGCTTTGGCTTTGGATGATGCTTTTTTGTGTGGTGTGGTGCACTTTATACATCATCTGGTTTTGTTATGAGTTCTTCGGTACACTTCACCACAAAGCTCATGCGCTTGGCACATCCTAAGACCCCAGCCATTGGTCACATCTTGAGCCCACTGCTCTGCTGCCAGCTTCGGACAACTCCCTCTTTGAGTTTTAGTTTGAGTTTTTAGTGTGTGCTTTTTGCTAAGAGGAAGATTGCCAGATTGATGCACTTACGGTTTGTGGTGCTTATTGCTTAAAGGGACAATTCACCCAAAAATGAAAATTCTGTATTTTACTCAACCTCGTGTTGTTCAGTTGAGCCTGTATGACTTCCTTACTTGTGTCAAACACAAAAAGAGAAACATTGAGTAATATAATATGCTAGCATTTTTTTTCCTTATAATGAAAGTGAATGAGGATCTGTACTAGTATTGTGAAGTCATACGGTAGTTTTGTGTGAGGAATAGACATTAATGAGATTAAATTAATCTCAATCTGCACTTCTGCATATTCAAATTTCAATGATTTTTCATGTTAAATTGACACAAACCTGACACATTGGCACTATATTTGCATTTATATATATATATATATATATATATATATATCTTGACAGCCTCAATCACTTTTCATTTTATGAAAAAAAACTGCCAGCATTTCTCTTTTAGTGTTCAGTGGAAGAAAAGTATGGAAGTGCATTTCCACCACATAAGAAAAAAAAAAATAGAATTATGACATAAAAAGTCAAAATTAGATAAAAAGCAGGGCTGTGTATATTTATTATGTATATATAAATACACACATACATGTATATATTAAGGAAAAATATGTTAGATTTATATATGAAATATTTATATATAATATAAATCTTATACAAGTATTTATACAAGTATATATATATATATATATATATATGTGTACAAATTAAAATATATATATATACAGTATATACAGGTGCTGGTCATATAATTAGAATATCATCAAAAAGTTGATTTATTTCACTAATTCCAATCAAAAAGTGAAACTTGTATAATGTATAC
>JAFVLL020026289.1:0-12394 GCA_021397915.2 Tor tambroides
TGTACAAAATGAATGGTGTTTGCTAAAGCAAGAATAATGTCATTGTTCATACTAAGGGTTAGGGATTTTAACACACCTCTAATCCTAAATAGTAAACTTCATCCAGCACTGTTTGTGCTACCTAAAAACATGCTTGTTGAGGAGAGGCATGTTATTACTTTTCTAAGTGAACAGACATACAATTTTCTCCTGGTGGACAATATAATGCATAAAAAATCCCATACATTTACCTTGAAAAAAGGAATCACACTGCAAAAAAAATATTTTCTTACTCGGTATTCATCTTGATTTCCAGTACAAATATCTAAAAGATACATTTGCTTAAGAAACAAAATGACATAACATATGATATTAAGTCTGCCAATAGGATAAGAAAAATAATTTAGTTTTTTCTTTGAATTAAGTTAATTTTTTTCATACCCCAGGTATTTTTTTTATTTAGGCATAATCTTCCATAATTGTAATACATTTTTCAGAAGATATAAGACCTAATATTTTGAGTCATTTCTCTTGTTTAGATAATTTTACAGGACAAAACTAAAAAGTAAGACAGTAAAATACTGCATATATACAGACCAGAATGTCTTTCTCTGGACTGATTTGACCACTTTGATTTGCATGTGTATACAAATTTTTGAGACTAGTTGCCTCGACAAGTATTTGTTTCGCCATCAAATCACAACAGAATTTCAACAGAAGAGGATATGTGATTTCATCATGTGTCATTTCATCACGAACAGACATATACGTATATCTTGTTAGAAAGATGTGTGCATAAGGAAACAGAAAGTCTTTAATTGTTTTAATTTAATACCACTGATTGTTTCAGCAGACAAAAGGAAGGAGCTTTTCCTTTTTCTGTCTCCTGCCCACCATTCTCCTCCTTTTGGGTGGATTTGCATCGCACATCTGGCAGTATGGAGTCCCTAAATCTGTCTCACACCTGATGTCACAACTGGAGCTGCACTGGTTGGAAAGTTTCTGGATGCCTCAAGAGACATGCACCTCTGACTGTAGGTGAGGAAACGGGTCCTTTTCATGTTTCTAAGTATATAAATGCAGAGTTTGAGATGTTAATGTGTTTCTAAACACTCCTTATCAGGCTTACTCTTGTTGAGAGTGTCCCTGAGGGCCTCAGCTTCCCTTCCGGCTCGCCACACCTGCCGAGCATTTCAGACACTTGGACTAATCTACTAAACAAAGCAAACCGCTCTGTCCACATTGGTGCTTTCTATTTCACACTCCGAGATTCAGATTTGGGCCTTACGGAGCCCTCGTCTGTGCTGGTACGTTGTGTTGTGGACATTTTACTGTGCAGAAGTGTGAATAAGACACTCTGAAGGCTCTAGAACTTTTGTTACCTGCATATGATCTAATAGGATCATATTGACATTACATTTATATCTTTTCTATAGGGCAAAAAAGTGTTCAACCAACTCAAGCAGCTAGAACCAAATGGAGTAAAGTTGAAGATTGCTGTAAATGCCCCTCAGCCATACATAGCAGACACAGATGAACTGGTATCAACAGGTACAACAGCATGCCTATTGCACATGCAGCATGTGAAAATGTACACTGAGAATAGTGAATGGTTTGGAATGGATGTTATGCAGGTTTTTTCCTTTAGCTTTCTTGCTTTGTGCTTTCTCTCAGGCGCTGAGGTCAGAGGAGTTGACCTGCAGAGCATCACTGGAGGCATTTTGCACACCAAACTGTGGGTTGTGGATAAGAAACACATGTATTTAGGGAGCGCAAATATGGATTGGCGTTCTCTTACCCAGGTACGTCTAAATCAAGCGACATTGCGTGTCATTATCTGACTGGACGAAAGGTTTCTGTTGACATGCAAATATGCATGGTCAGTGTGCATGCAGGTCTTTGACATGTGAATGTGTGTGTGTTATTTTATTGTATTTTATTTTAATTATTTTTATTGTATTTTTACATTAATTGATATTTATTTTAATTTAATTTTAATTTAATTATTTAATTTTTTATTTTTTTTTAATTCATTATCCAGTGCAGTTCATTAGACTATAATATCAAAATGGCTATTAACCCAAATAATCAAACCTTAAAAATATACATGCATATGCAGACGTATAATCAGTATTTCTAACAGGTGAAAGAGGTTGGAGTGTCTGTGGAAGACTGCAGCTGTCTAGCACAGGACGCCTCACGGATATTTGACGTGTACTGGGACATTGGAGCTCAGAAGAATGTATCTCTACCTCCTTTCTGGCCGGGCCGTTTCTCCGCCCTCTCCAGTTCTAAGTACCCATTAGCTGTTAAATTCAACGGTGTCCCTGCACGTGTCTATTTGTCTGTGAGTTGTGTTTCTCTCACAAGTTGACTTCATTTGTTTGGTCTGGTTTTTGTTTGCCTCATTCATAACATATTTTCATTGCATGTTTTGTAATAATTTGATTCAACCTGTTCACATTTCCACTTATTCTCTAGCTTTTGTGCTGGCTGATTTTCATTTATTCCATGTGTCTATTTTTCATTTAATGTATTGTGTAGAAATTTTGTCTTTTTGTCACATCATCACCTTTTTTTCCTGCAGAAAAATAGTGCTTTTTAATGAATACATTGCATGGACAATATATATGATCTATATCATCTTGTTCATTTTCATTCATTTCTAAACATGACACATGCATTTTTAGTGTGTGCAGAAATGTGTTCTAAATATTACATGACAGTGTTTGATTTGTTCTTGTAGAGTTCTCCTCCGCCTTTATCATCATATGGCCGTTCTGACGATCTCTCAAGCATCCTGTCAGTAATTGCTGATGCTGAGCGGTTCATCTATGTGTCTGTGATGGACTACCTTCCCCTGTCACAGTTCACGGAACCCATTCGGTAATCTTTACCATTTGATACTCAGGGTTATTAAAGAATAAATTAGATTTTTACAGTTTTTGTTGGAATATTATAGTTAACTAAAACTAAAACCATTTAAAATAAATAAATAATAATAATAATAAAATTCTTGAAATAAATGTTAACTAAAATAAAATTAAATATGAAAAAAATAATTTATTTGATTTCATCTAGTTGCCAAAGGAGCATTTCTAATTTTGATGTACTAAAATAACTAAAACTAAAATGTAATCAAAAATTAATACAATTATTTAGACATTTTAAAAAAAAAAATTGACAAAAAACACACAAAAAATGACAAAAAATTAAAAATGGAAAATACAAAAATTAAGAATTAATTCAAAATATGTTTAAAAAACTACAGTAGTGTCTCAATTATGCTAAAATAACACTGGCGTTTTTTTTGTTGTTTTTTTGAAAATGTAATACATTTGCATGTACATGGTGTTTAATAGCTTAGTGTGACTAGTTTACATATTATTGCTTGTGCATATTATTTACTATGTATAATGTTTTGATGTTCTAAGATAACTAAAACTGAAAAAAATCAATAAAAACTATATAGACATTTTTTTAAATTATCAAAACAAAAAAAGACAAAAAATTCAATAAAATTAAAAAGAAAATGGAAAATACAAAAATTAAAAAGCATGAAAAACATGAACAAGTGGATACAGTAGTATTTCAATGATACCAAAAAACACTGGGGGTAATTTTGAAAATCTAATACATTTGCAAGTACATAGATTATTGTGATGTTTTCAATGAATTTTAATGGCTTTGATGTCATTTAGATTTTGGCCTGTCATCGACTCGGCCCTCCGTGAGGCAGCTTGTGTGAGAGGTGTTGAGGTGAAGCTGTTGGTCAGTTGTTGGAGTCATTCTTCTGGTGCCATGTTTGTCTTTCTCCAGTCTTTATCGGTCCTCAACAAACCCCCTCTGAGCTGCAACATTCATGCTGTACGTTTCTGCGTGCTCTTTACATGTTCTGAATGTCTTTATTTTGATCCAGCCATCACTGGTGATTAAATATCTAAAACGTTTCATTTCACAGAAAGTTTTTGAGGTGCCTTCAACACGAGAGCAGCAGAGGATCCCTTTTGCACGCGTCAACCATGCCAAGTACATGGTGACTGATCGAGTTGTTTACATTGGTATGTTTCCTCTCGACATGCACAAATTTCACAGCATGATCTCGCTTGCATGCTTTTCCATATTCCAGCAACCTGACGGCAGGTTTGGCGCTGCATCGTAAAAAACCTGCCAACAGAAACAGTCAATGTTTACATTTACAATTGAATCGCTGTGAATATGAGTTTTGGAATAAAGCGAATGTCAGTTTTATAATCCTGCTATGATGACTGATTGTTATATTGTGTTTTACAGGAACTTCCAACTGGTCTGAGAATTACTTCACCCAGACGGCAGGGGTTGGGCTTGTTGTGAATCAGACGGGCTCTGCAGTAGGGCAGGGCCAGCAAACCGTTCAGAGGCAGATGCAGGAGATTTTCCAGAGGGACTGGCATTCAGAATACGCTCAAACCCTCACTGATGTTCACGCAGAGCATTGCAGCGGAAAAAAGCTTACATAATATACCACGCTCTTTATTTGTTATGTTGCTATGTGCTATGATTCAAAAAATAAAAACATCAGACACCAAAAACTCAAAACCCTGCGGCATTCCTGCCTACTGATAACTTATTTATGATGTATGTATTTGCCAGAAGGATGCTGTGCATTTGTAATATTTGTTATAAATATGGCATATATAAATTCTTTTTTTTCAAGTGCATTTATTGTATATTTGCATTATGTGACATTTGCCAGAATAAGGACATGGTCCTTGAGCAAGCACTGATCTCTGATGTTGAACTGGTTAAACATGCATGTAAATGAAATATTGTTGTAATAGGTGCCTTGGCTGTAATGACTGTAAACTTTGTTTTCAAATTAAACTGCCTTTTCAGTAAGAAAATGCTTGTGCTCTGATCTTAATATTAATTTAAGTCATTTTTTTTATCTTTATTTTAGTTTAAAACTTTTAAATGTTTTACTTTTCAATGTATTAAATGGTTTAATGCATCTGCATTTATCTTACTGTGAAAACAAATAAAAGTACTTTATCTATCTATCTATATATATATATTGTTAAACCTACAAAATCATTTAAAATGTCTCCCATGTACACTATATTGCCAAAAGTATTGGGTCGCCCCCTTCTAATGAACAGGTTTGACTACTTTAGTAATTTCTATGAATATAAATCTTAATGTTCAAGCATGTAATGATATTCTAGGAAATTGTGTGCTTCTAATATTATAGCAACAGTTTGGACAGGACCCTTTTCTATTCTAACATGACAATGCCTCTGTGTATAAGGCAAGGTTCAGAAAGAAAATGATTGATTCAGTCAGTGTGGAAGAACTTGACTGGTCTGCATAAAACCAAGTCCTAATCCCAGTTGAACACTGGCTCTGGTGTGACTGTAAATGCAGATCTTGAGCCAAAAACTCATCACTAAACACCAATCACTTGTACATATGGGTACAGTCATTTTAGACACGTCCAAAACTGTTGCAACAGAGATGGAAATACAGTTTTTAAATACATGAATTATGTTCCCGTCGTTGTTGCCACAGTTTTGTTAGTGCCTTTTTCTGTTCTAAAGAAGGAGGTGTCCCAATACTTTTGTCCTTATAGTGTCTATACAAGTCATTGGTGTTTGGTGATGAGTTTTTGGCTCAAGGCCTGCATTTACAGTCACACCAGAGCCAGTGTTCAACTGCAGACCAGTCAAGTTCTTCCACACTGACTGAATCAATCATTTTCTTTTTGAACCTTGCCTTATACACAGAGGCATTGTCATGTTAGAATAGAAAAGGGTCCTGTCCAAACTGTTGCTATAATATCAGAAGCACACAATTTCCTAGAATATCATCATATGCTTTAACATTAAGATTTGTATTCATAGAAACTCCTAAAGTAGTCAAACCTGTTCATTAGAAGGGGGCGACCCAATACTTTTGGCAATATAGTGTATGTGTATAAACTATGTAACATACAGTATTTTATTGGTCAACAAATGATTAATGTAATTAACATTATACAAAGAAAGAAGTGAGCTCCTCCTTTACGAAAACGAACCGTGGTTTTAATATAGTAAAAGTGTAGTAGCCATGGGTTTTGGCGGATATATTACCATTTAACCACAGTTTTACTACAAATACCATGGTTAAACTATGTTTTTTTATAATTTTTGCTTACCATTGCTTAACTACAATAACCATGCTTTTTTTGTAGTAAAATTATGGTTTATTTTCGTAAGGGCTGTAATGCCCAAATATGTTACCTATGTAGGCCAATTATGCGGTCTAGGCAGGCAGCTCGCTAGGTTTTGAACACAGCCCGCGTCTCCTCGCAGGAAGTGAAGGCGCGGAGGAAGGAAGACGTTAAAAATGGCACGAGAAAGAAGCCCAGCTTTTTGGCTTCACCCTCAAACAAGTGTAACTCGCAGAATGCCGGTGTGTCACAGCATACTCTTACTTTTATGGCTACTCCACTTTTCTTCCGTATATTCCGATATAACGGACGGGAATGCGGAGCACTTAAAGCGGGAGCACTCGCTCATTAAGCCATATCAGGGTGAGTAGCTGCTGTAGCCGCCTGCTAGTGCGAGCAATTACTGTCCTGCTATGGCTTGTTGAAGTCATTTAGCCACACGATCACTAAAGTGTTTTAAGTTTTCTGTTCACTGCGTGAATTAGGACGTCATCTACGTTATTTTGTAATGTAATGGAACATGTATTTTATTGGGAACATGTAATCGGGGATATAAGTAGGCTACTGTAGAGACTTAACAGTGACACAAGTCAAGGTAAACAAAACTAGTCAGCCTTTATTTGAACAGGTGAAGATAGTTTGCATTTAAAGTGCAGCTTGTAAAGGAATCCTCCTTCCCAGGGAGAGCATGTAAATTGTCAGTATAGTATTAAATTTAGGAAAAATTATTGCATAGTTAAAACTTTGATGTCTGTTTTGTATTGTCATATACTGATGTACAAATATCTGAACTGCTGCTGAAAAATTACATTATTACATAATCAGAAAATTACATTATCAGGCACAAGTTTACTCGACAGGTTTGTGCTAAACCTGATGATCTTGTTCTCCAGCATTATGTGAGGAAGACCTAAAGAGTGTCTTATGACAAAAAGTCACACGGCAGTGTTACAGATACAGACTATTTTGTATTCGTTTTATATCATAAAAAAAAAATTAAATTCAAGTTCTTTCAGTGTATTTCCAGGTGCTCTGTAAAAATATCTCATTGCATTTACATTACTGTGAAAATACTGACAAATGTTTCCAGTATTGCAGAATGCCTGTATATTTTACAACTTATATATACTATATATTTTATTAAGTAATATAATATTTATTATAAGTGTTCTGTCTGTAAAAAATGTGCAATACTTGTAAGTAGAGGAGTATTGGTCATACACCCAAAACCCCATCAGAGTAACAGACATGACAATAAAATAATGCAATAAATATTAATTAACATATGTAAAGCAAACCCATAATGTACATTACTGATAACAAAACTAAAAATAAACTAAGTAAAAAAAAATCATATTTGATGTGTAAAAAATTGTTACATTATGTGGTAATTCATAGTTTTTACTTACGCAAACCAAATATTTTTTCACTGTGGATGGTAAGATGGTAATGGTTAACCAATTAACATTTTTTTTTGTTGTTTTTTTTCCAGATTTTTATTATTTGTTTATTATTTATTATTATTATCTCATGGCTTATAGTGTGTGTATAAGCTTCACATCGCACTCCAAAAATTACATGATCATTCATATATCTTATGCCAGGTGTTGGAACAAGTCCATCAAGTCAGTGGGACTTTTGGGGAAGTACTTTAGTAACCAGCCAGTATGTGCGTCTGACTCCGGATGAGAGGAGCAAACAAGGGTCCATCTGGAATACAGTGGTGAGTAACACTGAACTAAAAACCTACCAAACCAAGCAGTGACCAACTTGAACCTAGGGCTGCACAATTAATTGAATTTCTAATCGCAATTACAATTACGGATGCCACAATTACATAATCGTTCAAAGCAGCAATTAATCGTTCAAAATCCACTTATGTTATTCTGTGCGTTTAAGATGTGTTCTTTTCTTTCTACAAGTTATCTTAAGGGTTTTTGCATTGTTTAAATTTTAGTTTTAGTATAGCATTATAATACCATGCATATTTTTACTTTTTTATTTAAAGAAGAAACCAATCCAATGTATAGTTAACATCTGAGTCTTAATACTATAGAAGTTTTTTCAGCTTATTTTCATCTAAAAATATGGCATGCGGTTGCTTCAAACAATGGTATAAACATCATTCAATGTAAATTGTGATGATCGTAATTAATAATCGCAATTACAATTTCAAGGGAATAATCGACAATTGTGACCCTGGACCACAAAACCAGTCTTAATTCGCTGGGGTATATTTGTAGCAATAGCCAAAAATACACTGTATGGGTCAAAATTATCCATTTTTCTTTTATGCCAAAAATCATTAGGATATTAAGTAGAGATCATGTTCCATGAAGATATTTTGTAAATTTCTTACTGTAAACATATCAAAACTTCATTTTTGATTAGTAATATGCATTGCTAAGAACTTCATTTGGACAACTTTAAAGGCGATTTTCTCAATATTTGGATTTTTTTGCACCCTCAGATTCCAGATTTTCAAATAGTTGTACCTCGGCCAAATATTGTCCGATCCTAACAAACCATACATCAATGGAAAGCTTATTTATTCAGCTTTCAGATGGTGTATAAATCTCAATTTTGAAAAATTGACACTTAAGACTGGTTTTGTGGTCCAGGGTCACAATTATGATTTTTATCATAATCGTGCAGCCCTACTTGAACCCAATGCAAAAAAAAGTGACACTGAACACACGAAAATTCTCTGAAAATGGTTAATGTGACACACTTCATTAATGCAAAATGAAGTTGAGTAATGTTAATTTTCCCCTCTGCAGCCCTGCTATTTGAAGGATTGGGAGATGCATGTGCAGTTTAAAATTCATGGATCAGGAAAGAAGAATCTCCATGGAGATGGTTTAGCCATTTGGTACACAAAAGAGAGGCTACATCCTGGTAAGTCTGTGAGGGAAATCTGAAGGTTTAGATCCTGTTCAAACTCTTCCTCAAAATGTATTGAGCTATAATGCTGTCTATATATATGTATGTAGTCCACGTACACATCTGTGATCCATCTGCTAGTCTGCTCTTTCTTCCCTGCAGTTGATTGTGTCATACTTTCATTTAGGGCCAGTCTTTGGAAACCAAGACCATTTTGTAGGCCTGGCTATTTTTGTGGATACCTTCCGTAATGATCTACAAGGAATGGATGTAAGTGTGCCGTACTCACGGGTCCTTCTTTCTCTGCAGGCACCGTGTTTGGCAGTAGTGCCATTTTCCATGGGTTGGCCATTTTTATAGACACATACCCTAATGATGAGGCTCCGGATGTGAGTTGAGAGATGTAAAATGTTTGTGTTTTTGTACCTTCATTTGAACAAAAGCTTTGCTTTATCATTATTGGATAAACTTGAGATTAGATAAAAGATAGCTATTTTCAAAAAAGCTAGTATTTATGGGAATATTGTATTTTTGGCATGTTTGTTCTGCTTCTGGTCATCGGCTTTGCTCTCATGTGTAGATTTGAAAGGGATAGTTTGAATATGATTATTTGCCAGGTATTTGCATTCAGATGTCAAAATGAAAAACAATCCTTTGAGTCGAGAAGAATATCTTTTATTTGAACGATCCCTTCACTTTTTTGATTCTTTATATGTTCTGAATAATCTTTGCTTTCAAAGCAGTGCTTTCTTTGTTTTGCCTGCATCATGTGGTCCATGTCATTTTCTTGCCTTCATCATTCATTATTTGTTGATGAAGCATTTCATAAAAATATTTACAGTGCTTATTGTTTTGATTTTAGTAGAGTGCTGTGACCTTTTATGAATTTAACAGCTGGATAAGGGTACAAAGTACCATCCTTTAGTAATTACATTGCTTTTTTGTGTCGACAGTATAGGCAAAAATCAATGTAGTCAATTTTATTCATATTCTTTGGTCCTCCAGCGCTCGTTTCCCTATATTTCTGCAATGGTGAATAACGGCTCCCTGCCGTATGACCACGGGAAAGACGGCCGGTCTACTGAATTGGGAGGTTGCTCTGTGGAAGTCAGAAACAAAGATCATGACACATACCTGGCCATTAGATACTCCAAAGGCAGACTCACGGTAAGATACTCTGTAAATGCAAATACAGTGATAGAGAGTCAGTAAGATTTTAATTTTTTTTTCATGTTTTTTAAAGTGTCAAAAATACAGAAAAAAATGTAATTTTGTGAAATATTTTTACAATTTAAAATAACTGTTTTCTATTTTAATATATTTTTAAATGTAATTTATTTCTGTGATGGAAAAGCTGAATTTTCAGCAACTATTACTCCAGTCTTCAGTGTCACATGATTACTGTAATATGATTTGGTGCTCAAAAAACATTTCAGTAACAATTTACATTTAGATGGACTGTACTGTTTTGTTTTTTACGTAAATAAACAAAGATTTTATTCAGAGATGTGTTTAATGTATTTTTTTTAAAAAGTATCACCGGAATGTGTTTGTTTGTTTTGTTTTGTTTTGCCTAGCATTAACCTTAAACGTCTTATAGTTTCCTTTTCATTGTATGACTGTTGTTATTTATTCTGTTTTTGCCACTGACATTTACATTGTGATAAAAAAATAATAATTGAATGAATAAATTAATAAAAGCTTTACAGTTAGGCTCCACTTAACTTAAAATAGTTCACATGACCTAGCAAAAATATTTTTAAAAGCATTTACAAAAGTTGTACTGTTTATATTATTTAATGAACTTGTGCTAACATGTACTACATTTGTATTTTTTTGTATTAAATAGCATTAACAAAGAATAATAAATACTGTGACAAAAGTATTGTTTATTATTATTATCAATGCTAAAAACAGTTGAGCTGCTTAATATTTTTGTGGAAACCATGATACAGTTTTATCAGGCTTCTTTCTTTGATGAATAGAAAGTACAGCATTTACTTGAAATAGAAATCTTTTGTAACATTATAAATGTCTTTACTGTCATTTTTGATCAATTTAATACATCCTTACTGAATAAAAGTATTAATCTCTTTAAACAAATCTTTCCACAAACTGTATTTTTGTTTTATACCAGTGACTACCGGCAGTTTCATTTTGGCACTGAAACAGTCATGACCGTTCTTGTAGATCTTTTCGTGATAAGAGCCCTTTAAATACATGAGGTGAAATATATAGAAGTATATCACATCTATGTTCTGTTTTCACAGATTATGGTAGATGTGGATGACAGGAATGATTGGAAAGAATGCATTGATATCGGAGGCGTCCGGCTCCCTACGGGATACTATTTTGGGGCTTCCGCAGCCACAGGAGATCTTTCTGGTACGTGCTACTAAAAAATGTGTCCACAGTGATCCTGATGCCTTTTACCAGACCTCCCTGATACTGTTTCCTCTGTGCAGATAATCATGACATCATCTCTATGAAGATGTATCAGCTGATGGTGGAACACACTCCTGAGGAGGACAACCAGGACTGGACCAAGATTGAGCCTAGTGTCAGTCTCCTCAAGTCACCAAAAGGTAACACAGCTGATGTGTAGTTAGACATATTCAAACTCTTGGCAGAAGGATTTTTCCTTCAATTGCTGCTGCTTCCCCAAAACAGACAATATTGATGATCCGACGGGAAATTTCCGAAGCACACCCCTCACTGGCTGGAAGGTCTTCCTGCTTCTTCTGTGCGCCCTGCTGGGAATCGTAGTTTGCGCTGTTGTTGGTGCCGTGGTCTTTCAGAAGCGTCAAGAGAGGAACAAGAGGTTCTACTAAACGAGGATTTCAGAGAACTCTGGAGATTGTAGGTGAAAAAAAACCCAATGTGAATCTTGAACAGCTGTATACACGTGGATATTATTGAAGTGCTTGACTGGAAGGAAAGCTGGTTTGAGTCTAAAGAGTGGGATTTGTGGCTTCAAAGAAACGTTTCTTTATGTTGGTCATTCTGATTTGGGTCTGCTGGTAGTGCATCTTCATTTTTGTGTGTACCCTTTATATACTTGTTTTAGCTTCATTCTCTAAATCCTTGGTGGTTTATTTTCTTATTGTTTTAACCCTTTATCTGTGTTTCTTTTACATCTACATGTTGTTTCGTTCTGCTCTGGAGTGCTGATGATTTTTTTTATTTTTTATAACCTGTGTGATTTACTTAAGAGGATTTTAATGGACTGCACAAGAAATCAGACTGATGAAAAGTGTCCTCTTAAATTGATCAAATCAATGTAAATATTTTAAGTTACTGCCCTAGTCCCTTTGATCTGTGGCATAATGATTGAGCCTTGTTTTT